>WSLN01000026.1:2064-34547 GCA_019677355.1 Ceratobasidium sp. 370
GCGGCCGATCAGAAACAGCGTTACCAGCTTGGAGCACAACTCTCCTCGGTGGATGAGCCGATTGTCTCTTTCCCAAAAGCAGAAGTTCCAGAGTCGGCAGCTGTTCTGTGGATTAGGGCGAATCAGGGGCATACAATCAAGGTAAGCGATTCGGTTTTGGGCTAGTGGACATCCTCTGAACGCGTATGGCTTGGAGGTGGACGACCTCGAGCTGAAGTCCGTGACTGACCCAACAGAAATTTCATGCGCAGTTCATGGCACCACATTGGAAGCGTGGCGGAGCATCGGTTTGTGCATTTTTGCTTGATTCCGATCAAGTTGAGCAAATGAATTTCAGAGAGCCAAGGCTTGAGTCGCATGCAACGGAATCACATTCACCTTGCCCCTGGGCGGCCAGGGGAGTCAGATGTTATAAGCGGTCGGTCATCCCTCATTCCACCGTTGTCACTAACCAACATTAGGCAGGCATGCGTGTCAGCTCCCAGATACTCATTTATATAGATGTGGCGGCTGCGATGGCTGCAGGAATTTTGTTCCATATTTCTTCTAACGGGGTTATCTTGACTACCGGAGACGGTTCAGGCCTCATACCTCCCGAGTTCTTTGCTTCTGTAGAGCGACGAACACACTCGGGGTGGGAGCACATCCTAGTTTCTGAAGAAACCGCTAGACCAGGCACCAGTGAAAGCTTCTGACGACCTTAATTATATGACTGTAACATTTAGAGTTAATGCGGAAGCGTGCGTACAGGGCTTAACGATAACCGAGAGCTATTGTAGGCGGGGTATTTACAACACGAGCAACATTACGCCGGGCATTAATGAATCGCGATTGAGTAGGGTTTAACAGAGGACTAGCACATCATCCTCAAGGGTCCCCTTGGACGGCGGTTTAACCCTATGACAATCATTTCATCAGCATGGGTACCGGGAGGATCATGAAAGCCAAGCCCAACGTACTTTATGGGGTCGTCACTCGACCCCGAGACGGTAACCGAACTTGGCTTTGTGGCCGTTTGAATCATGTCCTTGCGCCATTGGAGTTGCTTGGCGCCAGCTTCGTCCATGTGGCCGCTTTCCCCCCATCCCAAGGGATCACCCCTGTCGGGGAACATCATCTGTCCATACTGTCGGCTCTCGCGTAAGATAACCAGGGCCTCTTTGCGTGTGCAATTCATGTCTTGCTCAACAAGCAACGCGGCTGCTTCGGGTACGAGTACAGACAGGAAGAATTCCCTCGGTTGCAGAGGCTTGCATTCTTCCGGGGAGAGTTCGGGAAAAAGTTCGATCAGGACCTCGAAGAACACCACAGTCCCCTGTTCACCATAACTAAAAACTAGTGTTGGCGTGGTAATAGGCGTACGGTCGGTACTTACTATCCAGGATGAGAAAGCTCAAAACTGTCCAGTTGGGCCTTGATACTTGCTGCTTTGAGCGCACCATCGCGTTTGATAGCCCTGGAGAGGGTGACAAAAAACTCGCTCGACTCGGGGTTCGAAATAATCTCCCGCAAAGCGTCCACAATCTGTATGCTGCTCAGTCTTTTGCGAACGCTGTTCCAATCGATAACGACGGGCCAATGATTCTCCTTTCCTCGTTGAACGTGGGTGCTTTCAGCACGATGCATGTGGCACAGATTTATGAAGGTCGTAAGGGGCGCTGTCAAGCCCAAGGGATTCCTGGGGCGGGGCTCCGGTTTGGCAAGCAACCTGAGTTCAGCCATCGTTTGAAGCAAATAGGGGGATGGATTGTCTGGGAGCAATTCGTCGCAAAAGGGGCATAGATCCTCGGGGTCCACATGTACTGCAGACGATCATCAAGGTGGTATGTAAAGAGACTATGAGCAACATACATAAAGTATCGTCTCCAACGTTCAGTGAATCGTCTAGGTTTGTGGAGGATTGAAGAAGACGCTCTATGTCTTCAGGCCGGAAACGGTTGCGTGGGGATGGAGGATCGACCTCCATGGCGGCCATCTTTGCAGCAGCCTCCCTGGCGTAAGCTGCCATAGGAAATTCCGCTGGTACTCTTTTAGGCGGAGGGGGAGGTTCTTTCCCGGGAACTAAAGCTGAGACCTGAGTCCCAAGTCAGCGTGCGCACAGTTAAGACGTTGAAACAATGAGTACCTGTCCTTTCCTTGGGATTCTCGGCATATCCTTGAGAGAAGCAGGGGTGGCCACTGGGTCGGTTGTGGCTGGTGGCTGAACATTGCTGAGACCGCGTTGGTCAAATGGGCTTGCAGAGGCGGTACGTTTTGGCTTGGGCAAAGTCGTACTGACCCCTTTGAAGGGGGGTGGTGCTGGCTTTGGGGCACTGGAAGCTGCCGAGCGATGAGTAACAATCTAGAACCTGAATAAACCAACAGACTAGGCTTCGGTGGCTCTTCGGTTGCTGGGCGAGGTCGGACCAAGCTCGCGAACGGAGCGGGAGCAGGAACAACGCGACGCGCTATTTGAGGCGGTCAGTGACACTACCTGTGCGGGAGGCGTTTGGTACACCTACCTGGTTTGACTTGGACGTCCTCGCTTTCTGCGGAAGACCGCGAGGAACGCGGAGGCAGGCTGGAGGCTGAGGCCGTTGAGGGAGCGGCTGGATGGGAGGAGGAAGAATCGTTTGAATCGTCTGATCCATTGGGAGGGTTTCGGTATCGAACCGGACCAGATGGCGGGGCGGGTTTCGAGGACAACTTAGGTCGTGGCGCCACGCCAACCGATTTTGCTTTGGAGAAAGGAGGTGGTTGAGGAACCGGCCCAGGCTTGTTCGAGGAGCTAGGAGTAACACGAGCCGAAGATCCACTCCTGGCAGAAGCTTGGGAGGATAAAAAGTCGATTGGGTCATCGCTCGCTGCTGGTGATGGAGGCGTGACAGCTACGGGGCAAAGAACAGAATAAATATGATACTACGAGCGCTCTGACGACAGCGAGCTCACCTCGCTTCGGTCTGGTGCGGTTCGGAACAAGCTTTGGACGTACAGACCCAACGGTAGGATTCTTCGACTTAAAATCGGTACTACCCAGATTCTCACCGAGACCACTCATCGCAGATCGCCCAAGAGGCCTTAGATACTGTGCACCTATCTCTTGTCTGCGTTTTTCCATGTTGGGAAGGTCAAGGCGGAAGACACCACGTGACTTGCGCGGAAGGGTCGCGCACACTGCCACCGGCCACCACGCGCTCACTGCGACTACCCGGGTGTCGGCGGCCTGGATTGGAGGAAAGCCAGTGCTATTTTTGCGATAAGGGAGAATGGGCTGGTGACGCACGTGATTGGTGTAATTCTCGTGTGTTCGCAGGAGTGACTGCTAGCTTCCCTGCCGGAGCAGTGAGAAGATGGAGTGGGAGCGACCCTTGCTTAAATACGCCCGCCTTCGTATCTTGGCCAGCTCGCTCCCACCATGTTTCTCTTGGCTGCTGCTTGTCTGGTACCAACTGTGCTTGCGTGCGGCGACCATGCGGGGCACCCCCATGCCAGGCGCATGCAGCCTGATGCGACGGCTAGCTCTTCTTGGCCTTCTGCTCCCCTCGAATGGGGCGACATCAACTTTTTGCACACCACCGACAGCCATGGTTTGTTTACCGCCCCGTTTTTGTTCTCACTCTAACCCTTCGCAGGATGGCTCCTTGGCCACACCAAGAGCTCTCAGCCAGAGCCGAATTACTCGGGCGACTTTGGCGATTTTGCGTCCTTTGTCAGCAACATGAAGCAGATCGCCGACAATAAAGGCGTCGACCTCTTGCTCGTCGACTCAGGGGATCTCCACGATGGCACCGGCTTAACCGACGGCTTCCCTGTCGGACAGGTGGATGGTCAAGAAGTTCGCCATCTTCAGCCCCACCCATTTCGAGTTGTCACTCACCTAAATCCAGGCAAACAAATTCTTCTTTGACGTCCCCTACGATGTCCTCGCTATCGGCAAGTGAGTACACCAGGTTTAAATGGTTTCTTGAATTCTGACATGTGCCTCCAGCCATGAGCTCTACCAATATCCCATTGCGCTCGACATGCATCAGAACTTTGCTCCTCGTTGGAATGGTCGCTACCTGTCTTCCAATGTAAACATTACTTACACTGACAAGAAGGGACGGTTGGCCAATGCCCCTGTTGGTAATCGCTTTGTGAAGTTCCGCACCAAACAGTAGGTCGTCATTACCCCGCCAAGCCTTTTCTACCCTTACACTGAACTTGGTAGCAAGCGCAAAGTCACCGCATTCGGTATCCTGTACGACTTTACGGGTAATGCTGCCAACACCACCGTGCAAAAGGTGGAAGCTATGGTGAACGAGACCTGGGTATGGTAATCCTGCCCCCAGTCACTAGATGTCCCCTAACTCTGCCTTGCAGTTCAAGAACGCCATCAAAGACGAACCCGATCTCTTCCTCCTCGTTGGCCACATGCCCGTGCAAAAGTTAGCCCTCTCATTTCGCTCCTAATAATAGCTAACCCCCGCGCAGAGACAATTGGCCCGTGGTGTTTAATGCCATCCGCGCAGTCCACCCTACCACCCCCATTTTCATCTTTGGTGGGCACACCCACATCCGAGACTGCGTCCAACTCGACGCGCGCAGCATGTCTCTCGAGAGCGGCCGTTACCTCGAAACCATTGGCTGGATGAGCGCCAAGCTCCCAAAGGCTCAGAACTCGTCGGCGCCACTTTCGTTGACTCGACGATACCTAGACCCGAATCGGAATACTTATACGTACCATACCCAGGCGAAGAGATTCGATACGGCCAAGGGCAAGAAGGTTACGGCTGGAGTCAGTACCCTAGCCAAAGCATGGAACTTGACCGAGAAATATGGTACCGCCCCTCAAGACTACTACCTTAGCCGGTGAGTCCCCCCTCTCATGTCCCGAGTATCAAAAATAATTCAGCCATGCGCAGTACCCCCTACCCATCCAACTCTTCCGTCCTCTCACTCTTCGTGGACCAAGTGATCCCAAAGGCCCTAGATATCGGCAATCCCTCGCGCGTTAACATCCCAAGGACCGTGATCGTCAACTCTGGTTCTCAACGATTCGATCTCTATGCTGGCCCGTTCACTCGCAATGACCAATTCATTGTCTCGCCCTTCAACGATGCGTTCCTATACTTCCAAGTGCCGGCTGGAGTTGCAAAACAAGTGTTGGACAAATTGAATGCCAAGGGCGCGGCAAAGCGTGAGGCGGAGGACCCCAAGGCGTACGCATTGGGAGATGTGGACTACCGTTTCAATTTATGGCGGCGAGACCAGTTTGAACGCGGGTACCACGAGCGTGCAACGACGAATTTGACGCTGGGTTATGTTACTACAGATGTGAGTCCCCCGGGGTGCTTCAAGTACTCCCATTGACACAGCGTCCCCAGAGCTGCCCTGGCGTGGGTGACGACACTCTCCACTCGCCTATCCCATACTATAATGCCCCTGGATACATTGCAAGTGCCCTTCCGTTCGGCCTTTCTGATGATACCCTAGTCGACCTCGTGTTCCTCGACTTTTTCGAGGCAGATGTGCTCTCGACCGTCAACGCTCTGAGCACTGGGTCTGGCAAGGCCTATTCCACCTCGGACGTGAAACAATATGGTTCTGGAGATTTGTTAACCAACACGGTGTATGGCATCTTCGCCAAGGCTACGTGGAACTAGGTGATACGGCGGTCTACGTCCATCCTCTTTCGTTAATTCAAAATGAGCTTGCTTGAACCTTGCCTTTTTGCCATAATCGGGGTGCTGGGAGTGCATGGGCTCATCACCATGCATTGCAATGCACACCTGCTCAACAAATTGCTAAAAACGGGATGGTACGAGAAACTCTAACAATGACCAGCTCAATAAGTGAAGTGCCTAGACTCTAATACAAATGTGAACAGGAAAATCCAAGCAGGAGAGCGAAGCACGTTGGATGCTGTCACGAATATTCCAGCGCGCCGTCACCGTCCAGTATTGTGCGGAGTCCTGGTTAACCCACATAAGTTCAAGTCACCATGCACAATATGCAACTCACGGCCAATTATGTCCATATACGCTTGCGTAGCGGGGCTATCCGGGTACTCGTCCAAGAAACTGACACCATAATCCGCACTCTTACCGATTCTGGGATCCAACGGAACGCGCCCGAGGAGCTCAATCCCGGTCTCTTTCGCCAACTGGGCAGCCCCACCCGTTGTCGGTCTAAAAATCTGCGACTCGGTCTTGCATCCTGGACAGACAAACCCAGACATGTTCTCCACCAGTCCAAGTATTCGGATCCCGACCTTTCGACAAAAGCTGATCTCACGCCTGACATCTTGGAGGGCAACCTCTTGAGGCGTGGTCAAGAGTACGGCGCCGTCGATTCCGCTCTCCTTGAGGTACTGGACGATGCTGAGGTGCTCGTCGGAAGTACCAGGAGGGGTGTCGACCAACAGGTAGTCGAGTGCACCCCAATCGACGTCTTTTAGGAACTGTCCGATAAGTCCGTTCTTTTTGGGGCCACGCCACATGATGGCAGAAGACTCGGAGGGAAGCATGAATCCGACAGACATGGCGCACAAGTTGTCCTGGACATAGACAGGAGACCAGCCAGACGCCGAGTCGTGGATCTGCTCATTCGCGATACCGAATAGGGTTGGAATGGACGGACCGCAGATATCGACGTCCATAATCCCAGTCTGACGGGAGGATCAGATAATAACATAGCGCTGGGCGTGACAGTGCGTACTTGGGTGTGCTCGTCGGCGGCAAAAGCCCATCCGAGCTGTGCTGTAAAGGTGCTCTTGCCAACACCACCCTTGCCACTAAGGACGAGGACTTTACGCCGAATGTCGGCCATGCGGGCCCTAATCAGCGGGAGCGCTGGATCGGGGCCTGTCGTTACGCCCGCAGCGCATACGTCCTGGTTTGCACAGCCGTTGCAGGCCTCTGCCTTGCCCGCCTGCTCCGACTCGGTGCCCTGGGCGTAAATCAGAGCAAATCCAAAAATAATGATAGTAAAAGGCGCTTACCGGGCAGTGCTCCGGAGCATTGGCGGGGATCGATGGGGGGTCGGGGAGTGCAATGGGGTGTTGGACCGCTATCATCGCAGCTGGCAAGCTCGGAGATGGTGGCTGCAAGGAGCATGACTCAGCGCTTACGACAGCGCTTAGATGGTGCCCGGGGACCGACCTGCCTTGCGACTTCCTGCTCTTAACGCCATTGACAGGCGAGCTGCCTACCCACTTCAATATGGCCACCCGGCTCTACGAGACCCTCGAGCTGCCGCGCGATGCCACTCCAGACGAGAGTGAGTGCAATGCTACTGGCTCTGGCTCGTGCTGACTTCGGCGCAGTCCGTCGTGCCTACAAGAAACGGGCACTCAAGACACATCCAGACCGGGCACCTCCGGAGCGCAAGCTGATCGCAGAAGAAGAATTCAGAAAGGTCAACGCCGCCTACGAAGTCCTCATCGACGAGGAGAAGCGCAGGATTTACGACAGACATGGTGCGCATATCACCTTGATCACCCAGCCCTGTCGCTGACGTACATCATTGGCATTCTTAGGCGTCTACCCGCCGCCCGAGCCGCCCGTCGAGGACATGTACACCAACCCCCATGCCCGGGAGTATGCCAATACCATGCATTTCTCGCCGCCACCGATGCCAACCCGGCCAAGCTTTGAGCGTCAGTCCCGCAGGAATGCACCTCGCCCAGCCGACCCATTCGTGCAGATGTACAACGAGCCGCCATTCCCTCCTACTGCGCCACCTGGGTCGGGCCCGTTTGGGATGCACCATCCGTCGTTTGCATTCACCGATCCATTCAAGCTTTTTGAGAACGTGTTTGCCGCTGCCTTTCCTCCACAGCACTTCTTGCCCTTCCCAATGTCCATCCACCCTAGTCCCATGATGCCCTTTGCGGGCGGCCCCGGGTTTATCGTCTTCCCGGAGGAGGCGCAAGGGCACTCCAGGAGTGTTTGGACTGAGGAGACGCACACAACCCGGATTGTCAATGGTCACGAGGAGAGGATATGGACTCGCGTCGACAGCGAAGTGAGTGTGTATTTTGTCCGATATTTTAGCGTGGCTCAATCTGTGTGTCTTAGGGCAATGTCAGGCGTACATACGATGTCGACGGCAGGCACTGGGAAACGTTCAATGATCAAATCGTGCAACCTTACGAAACCATCTATGACACACACAAGCACCCCATAGAATACACCCCCGCTCCCCCGCCGTCCCAAGCCCGCTCCCGCAAATCGTCATCGAGCAAGAAGAGCCGATACCCCTCCCCAGGAAGAGGCTACACCTATGCTTCCGCGGTGCCCCAGCCGCCACCGCCGCCACCCCATCACCATACCCGCACCACTTCACAACACGTTCCAAAGTCTCGTCGCCGCCACCATCACCGCATGAACTCGTTCTCTAGTTCGCAAGAGGACCTTGGGTCGCCGATGAGCGACACCGAGACCGTGCGCCCCTACTCGTACGAGTTTGCGCGCACACCACACTACGAGCGTTACCAGCCTGCGTCTTCGCGCGACCAGCATCCGAAGAAGCGCTACGAAGACGCACGGCTGCCCACTCCCCCGCGCGACTCGGATTCCCCTCGTAGGCGGGTCATGCGGCCGGATGGCTCGTACACGATGGTGTTTGGGGACAGGGACAGGGATCGGGGGCCAGCATTCATCCCTCCGAATCCAGGTAAGGTCTTGGTCAAGTCCAAGCTCACTATCGATGAACACGACTCTCACACCCTTGGATAATAGCAGAGCACGAGGCAAAGGAGAAGCGATGGTGGCAGAAGTTAAAGCCCTAGTTTATTTCCACTGAAGCGTCTGTATTTTTTGATTACCACAAGACCCAACCCTGGTCGAGGCCCAGTGTACCACTCACTTGTCTCTGCTACGTCTGCAGGGGGTAACCCCTCGATTTTTCGCTTCTCGTTTGTTGTATCAGTTGTAATGCTCGAGCTCTCTTGGCTTTGTTCTATGCCTGTTCTCTGGTCTTAGAGACCACTGTATGTTTGAACAGGACACTGTCTACAAATACCATGACATGGAGAATAATTATTACGTTTGTCACGACTCCGAACGCTGAACGTCCGCGGAAGATCGGGAGCCTCACAGGTTGAGAGGTGCTGGCAATTAAATTGCACATGCTGGGATCAAAGGATACACAAGTTGCAAGGGATGACATCGGCCTAGGGCTTGAACAAAGGAGACTATGGTTCTGTGGGCTGCCGTCGCAACCGTACGTATTCGGCACGGAGTCTCTCCATGTTCTCAGGACATGTGCTACGGTGCATGACGTGAGAATAGGAAGGTATACGAGTATGTGTGTACATACTGCTTGTACATGCAGGCTTGGAGCTCCTTGTGCTGGGCCCTACACGCCCACACCACGCTGACAGTGCGGCCGGTTGCGCATGCGGCAAAGTCTGATTGCAATTAATTATCGTCGATGTAAATTGAGTGACCACCCACTTTTGACTAGGTCGTCGCAGTCCTTGAGGGCCTGGGCCTTGGTGGCCTTCAGCAGGGTGTCTTCTTCACGTCGAGAGAGGGTGTCCATGGGTGTGGCTGTGCTAGCCTTCCCTTGTGCCAAACAGCCCGCGCCCAAACAGACCAAGCTACTCCCTTGTGCAGGCCCAGGCAGCATAAAGCCACGCGGCTTGTGCCACAATTCCCATCCCATCTCTTTCCCTCCCGCTTTCTTTCACGAACTCACGCCGGCCGTACCACCTTTTTCTGCACACTCAGCCGGCTGAACGACTTTTACTTTCTAGTTCTTGAATCAACCTTCTTTTAACGTCGCACGTATTGCCCGGCTATGTCTCAACCACAAATCGAACTCCTCTCCCCTACGACGACCGCAAAGATGTCGCGCATCCAGTCCTGGCAGCGTGGTGCCCAGCTCCAGGCCTCTGAACCCCACTCTCCTGCCTCGGCTTCGACAACAAGCCCCCATCAATCGGCCACTTCGCCCGTCTCCCCGTTCGACGTACGCGTCATGCCTGCCCCTCCAGTTCCTCAGGTGCAAATGCATGTTGCCGAGCCTCGCCCGGTTCTGCACCACACCCATTCGCATGTCGCCTCGCTTCACTCCTGGGACGGCGGAAACGATGATGTCGAGTCGCGCGCTGGGCTTCGCGCCGGCGACCGAGACGAGACAAGTACGCCGGGACACGACAAGAGCTGGCGCGCACGTGCTGCACGCATGTCACGTGCAATTTTTGGACCATCTCAGGTTGCACCTGCCCTGCCCCCGTGGCCAGCACTCAACGTGGAGAAGTACCCCCAATCCTCCCAGGATGAACAAACGATCAACGTCAACGTGCGCGCGGACACCGAGGCGACGAGGAGCTACCACAAATGCCCGTGCCAGCACCACAAGTCTCCCCGCAGAAAGCAGACCCGAATGTTTTGGTGCCTACTCCTCATCCTACTTATTCTGTTGGCCGTTGCGGACATCATTTTCCTCAACGTGCGCGTGTTCAACCCCAATTTCATTGTTGCACAGCCGCCAGCAACGCCTGCCCCGACCAACTTGGCCAGGGAGACCATCACAGCGGTTCCTACAACGGTGACGCTCGCTAGCGCTGGATCAACCATTATCTCGGTCACTACTGCTTCAGTCACAACCACCGTCTCCATGTCAGCAACTCCCTCGGGTACTCCCTCGCTCCTCCAGAATTGCTTGTCCCAGTTCCAGATAAATGCTCCTTCGAACCCAGCATCTTATCCCTGTGACACTTGTTTCTCCGCGCTGAGCAGTGCCCCCTCCAGCGCGAACGCCGGTCCCGCCACACAGTAAGTCGCAACCAATTCCACCCGAGAGACTCGACTAATTGCCGGATCTCAGATTTTGCGCCATGAAGGCTATCTTTGACTCTGCTGGATCCTCCGGGTCAGCCAATAATGGTGCCCTTTCTGGCGCTGGCTGGATGAAAGACGCAAAGCCGTGTGGTTGGAATGGTGTTAACTGCGATTCTAACGGGAACATCAATAGCATGTATGTCTTTTGCCTTCAGCCAGGTCTCATACGATATTTACTAGTCCTCTCAGCACGCTCACTTTCCCCGGCGTTCCCGCTGCTATTCCCTCCGAGTTGTCCTCGATCTCGACCCTTACGAGCCTGAAGATCACCGGCGATGGCAATCTCCCTTCCGGCTCGTTGCCCAGTCTGAACGCATTGACCAGTCTCAACATTCAGAACACTGGGATTTCAGGCTTGCAGGACGGTGTGCTCTCCAAGGCTTTGACTACTCTGACCCTCGTGCGGAATCCGAAGATGGGGACCACATTGCCGAGCGGCCTCGGTTCTCTTTCTCTTAAGACCTTGTGAGTGGCTTGATTGCTACGAATTCCAAATCACTAAATCCCCACGCTCACAGGATCGTCAATGGCCAGTCTCTCACCTCATTCGACCCAGTGTTCACATCTTCAACCCTCGCCTCTTCGCTCCAGACTCTGGATCTCTCTTCGAATAGCGTCACCGAATCGCTCCCCTCGGACCTCTCGGACATGGGCGTGCTCACCGAGCTTAACCTTTCGGCCAACGACATCGCAGCGCCGTTCCCGACTGCCATGCCCAGCAAGCTTCAAGTACTCAACCTCGAGGGTAATGCCAAACTTGGCGGGTCGCTTCCCAGCTCTATGTGTTCTTCCACGTCGCTTACCCAGTGTGACCTGAAAAACACTGGACTTGGAGCCTTGACCGCCACTTGCGGGTCTTGCACCTTTGCTTAACACCGCGCTGGACGGATGGACAATTTTTCAGGGTTCGACCTCATCATGACCCTTTTATGACAGACTTTCGTTGGGCATTTGTCGGACATATCGTGCATCTACTGTTTTATTATTATTTTACTGCTCCTGTCGTTAATTCGTTGTTCCATGGATCACTGTCCCTCTGTCGTCATAGTTTACACGCATTACATACACATGTATTATTACAATCACTATTTTTCGTGCGCATATATCAGGGTTGTGACACACCAATACTGATCAAGTGGAGATCGGTACCGATACGCTGCCAGACTTGTCGATCGGGTAAGCAACAAGCATCACCTCGCGCATATAGTCAGCAGTTGGTTTTGCGCCATCCCGCCCACACGCCTTGCGCCTATTCATTCCATCTCGCCCTTGCTGCGCCGTATAGCATAGGCTAAAATGCCACTAGTTTATAAGCCCCTCTGTTCCGGTTATGATTGAGCAACTCAAACGTCGCACAATGAACCCAGAAGCCACCTGCTGAGAACCGACACCCCTCCAGCATTTGGTCCGTCGGAAGTCCCTATATGTTCTGTCTGTTGTGCGCCGGCTGAACACAATTTTACCCTCGTCGCCCACCGAAATGGTTGTCTGGTTCTCAAGAGTGATATCGGCTTGGGTGATCCATGTTTGGAGCTCCCAATGTGAACACGCAACAGTACGCGGGCGTGACCTCACCGCTCGTAGATGTTCCGTAAGCCCAAAAGAGGCGTATGAAACCAGCAAGCTCGTCTGAGCCGATCACGTGGTGTGATTGGGACACGTCAAGCGCCGGCTCTTTCGCGACGTGTCTTGCTGGCAACCTGTGCAGTGTGCGCATACTTGACCTCAACCCATAACCGCGCCCGGTTTCCACCCCCTTACACTCAAGAGAAGCTACATATCCTCTCGATCTGCTTCAACTACCCCTCTCTTTACGCTCGTAGTACTAGTTGGTAGTGAGTGTTATGGTACAGACCACCTCATATGCCCATTTACATTCCTTTAGTGGCAGACCACGGGCATTCTCATGATGGACCCAACGCACATGGGCACTCTCACGACGGTCCCGGCGGACACGATCACTCTCACTCACCTCAACCTGGCCCTCCTCCGAACCAGCTCTTGAATCCGGACCCAATTGACCCGGCTCTTCAAGCTGACATGGACGCGAGCTTCAAGCCCCGCCCAGTTAAACTAGTAGGCCCCGATGGGCACACAACATGCCAAGCAGTGTGCATCGACCACGGAATGGACAAGTGCGACGATTGCGGGGTGGATTACACGGACTTGAATTTGTTGGCGAGAATGTTGGTTCAGGCGCCAAACCTGATTGTGCCCCCTCCTCCACAAGTCACAGACAAAAGCAGGTCGGCGCACGTTGCTAAATTCAAGGATGAAGGAAACGTAGGACCTTGATCTCTACCTGGGAGAATTGCGACCTGACCATTTGCGTTATAGGTGGCATACAAGTCTGGCAAATGGTCGGCTGCGATTCAAAGCTACACAATGTCTGCCAACATTGCCGCCTCGCGACCGAACTGGGAGCCTCACACACTCGCGCGAGAAGAGATATCAACAGTGCTCTCAAATCGCTCAGCCGCTCACCTGTCAGCCGGCGACTACATCCCAGCACTTGTAGACGCAGATGTAGTAATTGCCCTACGAAAACCTTGGACCAAGGGTCACTTCCGTAAAGCCAAGGCCCTGGTTGCTCTTCACTGCTACGAGGAAGCGAGGGACGCGATTGCCGCTGGGCTACAGTTTGAACCAGATAACAAAGTGAGTTACCAAACTGTTAAACATATTACTTGCACTGACACCGGAAGCGTAGGAACTTCTCGACTTTATGAGTGAGGTAGATGGCAAAATTGCTGCCGCCCAGCCCCAGCAAAAGTTGCCGCTTAGTGCAGCGCTCACCCCCTCGTAGATCCAGTGTATCATACAACTTTGCTTCCGTTCATTTACTTTATCTTCAAAGCACACGCAGAGTACATAAAGCTACAAATTCACTGAGACGCGTCCACCCACGATCTTAACAGTGTGATCACTTCCCTCCTCACCGCCGCTCCTCACCAGTACTCCAGGAATTTCCACTCCTGGCCTCCAAGGCGTCCACAATTTTCATAGCTTCTCCCTCACATTCCGAAGGTTCCTTAAACACCCTCAGTATAATGTGGGCTGGGACCCTGTCCCTCGCGGCCTCCAGCCTCAACCGCAACGCTTCCTTCCTAGCCAGGATCCCTGCACGAGTATTGTCAGCGGCCGCGTCTGTACTATGTCCTGTCCCAGCGGTAGCGGCAGCCGACACCAGCGCTCCAGCAGGATCTATCCTCGGGTTTTGGTTTATTGGCATAGATTGACCCGGTACAGGCGGCAGCTCCGGGTGTTTTGCAACCGGGGTTGGCCCATCGAAATACGAGCCCGAGGATCCACGGGTACGAGGAGTATACACCTTGTACGGCGTTGACGGGCTTGACTGCGCCGGGTCAGTGACGGAGCGCGTCACAGCGCGCGTCGGCCTGAAACCGGTCGAGTCCTGTGATGCCTTTGGAATCTGAAGCTTTGGTAATTCCTCGTTCGGTTTCTTCGCTCCGGTTAAGCTTCGAATGCTTCTCAGCGAGCCGGCGGAATCCTGTTTCTTGATCGTATGGTCGAGGACAGGATCAAGCGATGGCGTCGGTGGGGCAGTGGCTGGTGGCGTGGCTGGAGTAACGTCGCGTAAGAACAAGGCCACGATTTGATTGGGGCGCTCCTGGGCAAGAGCGCCGTACAATTCAAGGTCTTGTTCGCCCGTATCGCCCACGAGAATGAATTTGGACTCTGGAAAGCTGTCCAAAACTTCGACTACGTTTCCTCTTTTGCGATCGGCAGCCGATTCACCCCATAAACCTGCCAAAGAGGCCAGAGAAGAGTCGGCTGGCAGTCATGTTGGGACACTCGGTACTTACCCTGGAAAAGACTTCGTCCCCCGTACGACTTTAGCTTGACAGAACCTAGCGGTCACCTCAGACATCGTGTGAGAATGAGATCGGCACTTCTAGTACCTTTAGGCAAGCCAGATATTCCAAAAAACTCCAATAGCACTGGTAACAATTCAAATGGTCCGTTTGACTATGGGTCGACTCAGGTCAGACTGATAACTGGTGACCTTATAGGGGGACTCAACTCACTACGTAATGGAACCTGACTCCTCGAGCAGCCAGCCCCGCGTAAAATTCAGGCATGCCAGGTACAACGAGCTCATCTAGATGTCGGACAAACACCTAATTACCAGTCATGTGTACATGATACTCGAGTGACAAATTGCCTACTCACGTTATGGAAAATAGCCCGTACTCCCATTAGTACATCGCTAATTTTGACGGTATCGTCAATGTCGGAAACCACACGAACCCGCGCGGACGACAGCTGCATTTCACTCTGTGCTCGGACAGAGCCGTTCGACCACCTTGAACTCTCATCCGCGACGCCGACATCCCTCGTAATTTGGGCCTCAGGTCCGCTCGAGTTTGGTGTGTTTACCAAAGGTAGGAGTTCAGCACATACATAAAGCGAATGTTCCTCCGTGTGGCTCCCAAACGCGATATGCAACGCCTGGTCGTGTGTACATAGTTGCTCAAAGGCAATATTGAAACCATGAGCAAAATATCCCTGCGCGCTCGTCTGAACCTGCGCAGAGGCGAGGGGCTGGGATTTGGGAACAACGATGTCTGGGGGTTGTGCATACAGCGAGACCCGGACAGTCCTATTCTCTAGTTTGCTAGACCAGAATGACTGCAGCCGGGCATCGAGGTTGGCGTGGAGTTGACGCAAAATTCCCACATCCATACCGGGGTGTACCGAGGCAACATCAGTAGACCTAGCTGAGCCCGCCGAAAACACAGAAGCGGCCGAGTTAGCAGTGTTGCTACGCTCATTCTTAAAAGCGGATGGCCTCATAGGTAATCGGTCAGGCGCTGGTGGGGGCTGCGAGCGGCTATTACTTGACGATGATTCCGTGGTTGGCGTTGAGAGACCAGATTGAGGGGTAGTCGCTCCATAGTCAACAACTCGACTGTCTCTAGTCCGCTCGACCTTGCGTTGAGGTTGTTCGTTCAACGTGCGTGTTTCAGTTTCTTCCGTGATGTCCTCTGGTCTGGGGGGGAGCACAACCCCCATACGAGCCAGTTCCTCGGTCAAATCGTCGGTAGAGGGGTTTGGGGACTGGGTCAGTGAAGTGGCCGAGCCCGGTCCACCGATAATGTTTTCGGGAGGTGGGGGTAGCTTTGGAAGTGCAGAGAAGGCTGTCCAACTCGTCGGTCAATCGTACAAGGATAATGCAGACCACTTACTACGAGCTATGCTCATGAACGCCCTCTGAGACCGTGTGGCCTGTTCGGGGGTACGCAGGCTAGACGCAAATCCAGATATAAACACGTCAATCGCGAACTGCTGAACGTTGTCTGAGCGATCCGTGAGACAGCACACTAACTACCAGATGCTTGGCCACGTACCATCTTTGTTAGGGAGGCGAGTATCGGGATATCGCCTCACGGCCCACCCAGGAAATAGTCCAATTCTCTCCGCGCCTCTCTGCTCCTCTCGCCGTCTGAGACACGTTAACCACTCGCGCCCATGTAACATAGGAACCAGCAATTACCTCTGACGCTTTTCCCTCGCCCATTCTTCCCATGTCTGACGCTTCCCCCCGGTCGTAGGGTCTACTCCGGTTCGGTAGGCTACAACCCTGTTTGAGACTGCGTTGTAGGCAGATTTGGAAACTTCGGACGACACGACGTAGTCTCTAACTTTGGCAAGTTTTGCGCGCCATCCTCCTCCCGTGGTAGATGAGGACGAAGTGGTACGAAAGTAGTTGGGACGGGAAGGACCGCTCATCGTCGCGTCGGCATATGGTCGCGCGCTGTGGCAAGTTAGGCTCAGGCGTGGGATGACGGCATCCCACCCGCATTCTATAATTACGGGTTCTGGTCACGTGGCTCCCCGCTCTCTTCGATGTTTTCCGTCTCGGCCTTTCCCCCGCGGCACCTTGCCTCGGGCTCCGACTACCATGACAAGGTACGACTACACCCGGATATGATGCAGGTCGACCTTGGCGCCGACGATGAGCTTAACTCTACTTCGTCGCGATTGACGTCTCCTGGAGAGATGATTACTTCAAGCCAGGCATTTATGCGGTAAGCAATTTTCAGCAACGATTCCCCGTATCAAAGACGAGTGCCCCTACCCAGTGGACACGGGACGTTTGTCGAGAACGAGCAAGTCATAGCGTCTGTCGCCGGGACTGTGGAACGAGTGAATAAACTTGTCTCTGTCAAGCCAGTTAAATCGAGGCAAGTTGCTAGACCGGTGGCTCTGGACGCCCTCGATAAATCCGAGTAGATACACTCCTGAAGTCGGTGATCTGGTCGTTGGAAGAATCTCAGAGGTGTCGTTAATCGCCATCGGCATTGGCTTCTATACCAACGTTCCTGTAGGTTCAAAACAAACGATGGAAAGTCAACGTCAACTCTCGACAAGACGGCCTCCTTATGCTGTCCTCGGTGAACCTCCCTGGTGGCGTTCAGGTAAAGTCATTTTTCACCCACCTGACTCTTACTCATGCCACCTCAGCGCCGTAAACTAGAATCAGACGAACTTCAGATGCGAACGTTCTTCGAAGAAGGGGACCTACTCGTCGCTGAAGTCCAGTCACTATTCGGCGACGGCAGTATATCGCTTCATACTCGCTCTCTTCGCTATGGAAAACTTCGCAATGGACAGCTTGTCATCATCGCACCCGGATTAATCCGCCGTCTCAAATCGCACTTTTTCAGCTTGCCGTGTGGCGTCGACGTGATTATGGGCTTGAACGGGTACATCTGGCTCAGCAAACACGTCAAAGAAATGAACCAAGTTGGAGAAGAGGGATTCGACGCTGAAGCGGTTTATTCAAACAAGAACGATGTGAGTCACGGCGGATCCGAATGGATTACTGAGCCTAACTTGAAGTAGCCGATTGATACGACTACCTCCCGAGCGATTGCCCGAGTATCCAACGTGATTCGAGTCTTGGCGCGACATCATATTCCACTCACGGACCATCTCATCGAGCAAACTTACGAATGGGTTATAGACCAGAATATGGAGATCATAGATATATTGAGCGAAGAGGTCGCCGAGTTGCTGGTTGCGAGTGTACCCGCACTTGTGCTGCGCAACTGATTGCAAGTGGCCTAGTCTAATGCCTCGAGCGTAACTCTAATACAGAATCCTCGCTTCTGGGTGGCCGAGTCTCTCTCTCGCATTTATGGATGTATGCGTTTTTCCAGTAAAGCTAGCAAGGTTTGAACGCCTAGTTCGGCTCTAAGCCTGGCCGAGGTCGGCCGACGAGATAAAGTCTGCGTCATCCCACAACGAACGGAGTTTGCTTCTCGGCAGCGACGGACGTGTTGAGCAAACCCGATTCCCTGTTGGGCACTGGTATTGCACCCGGCTCAACAAACCCACACGATCGCCAGATGTCGTTCCCTGGTTGATCTGCACTCTGTCGATGCTTTTCTCCGTCGCGGGAGGCATACCGCCTTTTCGGGAGAGCTTGCCTGCCGCACCAAATATTACCAACAATTGATTTATTTCTTCGATATACTTTACCGGCCCGACGCTCACGGTGTTGGCAGCCCAGGTCGTTCAACCGGCTGCGACTTGTTTGATGGATCGGGAATAGTGGCCTGCGCTGATCCGCTAGACCGGGGCGAGATGCCAGACCCTGCCTTCCCGTGGCGAGCTGCCTTTGTGGTATTTTGAGCCTTCTTCATCTACTAACTCGGAATAACTCGTTTCTACCCCTTTTCAAAATTGTACATGCTGCAATCTGTGCATATCTGGGTAGCGGCCGGCGGTCGGAGCGTTGGTCTTGAGGCCAGTCGTGATTGGGAACACTGTCCCTTGCATCCAAGATCTTCTGTACTTCTGCTACTCGCCTTCCTCGCCGAACCGGTTGGGCATACATAACTCGGCGTGCTGCGCTAATGTTGACAGAGCCCCCTGAAGCATACGAGCGTATCACAACGATCCAGACCAACCGACGGCCTCGGGCCCTCACGACCCTGCTGCACATTTATAAAAACTCGCTGCTCAGGTACCCCCACTTGCTCGCCAGCTTTACCACCCAGCTTTCCGGGATGCTGCTCGTGGGGCTACGCTGGGCGATCCTGCTGTTGGTCGTCCACGCGTTGCCATTGCCGTGCGAGCTGGGGCTTTGTGCGGTTGAAAAACTGGTCGAGGCTGCATGTGAGGTACGCGAGCTCAGCACCTTTTATCATGCGACAAAGTACCAACGTTTTTATTCGTAGGACGAGAGTTCTCCACGGCCGTGCTCGAGCATGACGAGCTTCGGACAGGCTACTCGGTGCGTGCAACCTGGCCAGACTACGCTTGCGGATCGGCTAACCTGCTCCCTTTGTCAATGCAGCGACGGCGACAAGGTTCTGTCTGCGCGCTCGGATATCCGCAGGCGGGGGTCGACTCAATCGGGATCTGAGGGACCAGAGCTGGGTGTGATCCTTGGCGGGGTATTCGGGGCGCTCGGTGGGCTGGCGGTGATAGGCGCCATTTTCTACGCGTGAGTTCCATGCGCTCTGTCCAAGCGCAGTGCAGCTGATCGTCGTTATCTCCATAGCTGGTGGTCTATCAGGAAGGTAGAGCGAAACCACGCGGCACATGAAATGAACGCGTCGCCTTCGTTTGGCGCAGGGGTCACGCACTCTCAGCTAGTGGGCCAAAAGTCGTCGAAAGACTCGCGCACCAGTAGTTCAAACAAGAGTCGGCAGAGCAAGAAGAAGCCGTCGGGCGCCAAGTGGCAAGATCCCTGGCTCGCGCGTCCCTCTAGATCTCCACGCACGGCGCCGGTTGCGGTAAATCTGGACCCTCCTGCTGGTGGGCCATCTGTATCTGGGAAGCCCGTCCCCGACGAGGATCAGACGTCTGATTCGAGTGCAGTGCCCCTGCATGTTATGGTATCCCGTGTCGACGAAGAATCCAAGACCATACGCAATGACTTATAGATGCGAGCTATGATTCAGTCCTGTCCAGTGTATTTTATTTTGAAATGATTTGTCAGCGTCGGATGTCAAGACCGTGGAACTGCAAAGCAAGTCTGCATCTGACCTCAACCGCCCCTCGGTATCATGACACACACGCTCTCCAGTGGACGACTCAGATCGGGCTCTGTCCACCACGGACGACAGACTCCAGGCTGGATCATGGACAAGCCCCGTCGCGATACCATCGACTCGAGCTTTCTGCCAGCCCCTGCGATGGCCACGCATCACCATTCGCTCTTTTCCTCAGCCAAGAGCTCGCTTTCCCAGCTCACCGCACTCAGGCCGGACGTGCACGCAGCTCCGTCGCTCACACATTCCGCCCCTTCGGTGTCGACGCTGCGATTCCTCGCCCTGTGCTCGCTCTGGTATCTCACGTCGGCCCTCTCCTCCAACACCGGAAAGTCTATCATGATCCAATTTCGGTACCCGGTCACCCTCACGTTCGTTCAATTCGCATTCGTCTCGGGCTATTGTGCCATTTTCATGCACCCGCGTTTTGGCATGACTACATTGCGCACTCCGACGCGCGCTATCATACGTAGCACCCTCCCAATGGCTGCATTCCAGGTCGGAGGCCACATTTTTTCTAGCATGGCGATCAGCCGTGTTCCTGTTAGCACTGTACACACTATCAAGGTACGCTGACCACGTCCCCGGCTTTGTGCGGTGCTGACGATCCGCGGTAGGCATTGTCTCCGTTATTTACTGTAGCCGCCTATCGACTGCTCTTTGGAGTCAGCTACTCCTTTCGCACCTATGCTTCTCTCCTTCCCCTCACACTCGGCGTCATGCTGGCATGCACGTTCGATGTGGCGGGCTCCAACGTTGTCGGTTTGCTTTGTGCCTTTGGCTCGGCCCTGGTCTTCGTTTCCTCGAACATCTTTTTCAAAAAGATTATGCCGTCCAACGGTGCCTCGACCGCCCATAAACTGGACAAGCTCAACTTGCTGTTCTATTCGTCCGGCCTCGCATTCCTTCTCATGATACCGATCTGGATGTACTACGATTTCGGCCATCTCTGGCGTCGTTGGCACGACGACTCACTCGTATCCGACTCGTCCAAACATACTGCCCATGGCGTGATGTATTACTTCTTCCTGAACGGCACCGTGCACTGGGCGCAAAACATTATCGCCTTTGCTATCCTGGCTTCCACGTCACCCGTCACATATTCGATCGCATCGCTCATCAAGCGGGTTGCGGTGATCTGCATAGCCATCGTTTGGTTTTCCCAGAGTGTCCATCCGGTCCAGGCCCTGGGCATCATGCTCACCTTTGCCGGTCTCTGGCTATACAATCAAGCCAGGTCAGACGTCGAGCGCGGCGAGAGCAAGGCGCGGCGTGTCGAGGCAAGCAGGCAGCTCCAGCTCCCGATGACCAAGTCGGAGCTTATCACGCCGAACGACAGTCCACGCCCAGAGCACGTGGAATTGCATACCTATCAGGTCGCTCCTCCTCGCTCCCATCCCCCAATGCGGCAGACGAACGGGATGTCGATCAACATTCCCGCGTCGAAACCACCCAGGCAACCCATCTCGCCAACCGAATCTTACCCCTCTCCTCCCGCCTCTCTTGATTCACCTCCTCATTCTGCTGGCGCCCGTGCCAGCTATTTGCACCTCAAAAACCGAAAGGGTACACACGACGAGGTTCCACCCGAGTTAGATGCACCCGATGTGACCCCCAAGATGCACGCTCAACCGTTGACGCAATTCTGAATATGGCTTTTCTGTGGACTTTATTCTTGTTTTGTTGAGTGTCATAGACTTTGCATATGCCATGCTGAGCTCGTAGTATCTTGTAGACCTAGCGATCATATGTTGTTTCGAGAGTTATACCAATATTTATAATGCAGATGCTTCTCGATTATATCAGCGTCGGGATTTATTTGCTTCCGTGCCAGCCATCAAATGGCTCTGTCTCGGTCTCCGGCGTACGACCGCCTCAACCTCGCTGTCCCGCTGCCCTATCAGACACGTCTGTTGGTCTGATCCCGGGCTCTCGACTCATCTCACCAACAAACCCCGCCCCGATGACGCCCTCGCCACTCGACGCGTCCGCAATTGCTCACCCGCCCCCGGTGAGGAAAACGTACGGCAAGAAACGCTACATGGCGGATTGGGAAGAGCTTGGTACGGGGCGAGTCGAGCTCCCTACCAAAAGGAGTAGTAAGTCCTGGTCCAAGATGCGCATACATTCGTGAAATATCGCTAAACCGCCGCAGGGGTTACCACAAGTCCAACCAAAGGGGACAACCGGCCTATTTCTAATGCCCAAACTCCTCTGCAATACGTCCCCGTCAATGCTCCCTCTCACCGACTAGATCCTCCTCCTTCGTCTCGACTCGCATCTCCGACCAAACTGGCCCGTCGGGGCACCCAAGATCAAAACGCGCTGGACTCGCCTTTTCTGGAGCTACGGAAGCCGAGCCGCTCTCCTAGCCTTGGCCCTGGGTATACCTCGCGTCGTGTCTCGTCGTCCGCAAAATTCAATCCCAACACTCGTTCGCGCCACCTATCCATCAACCGCTTCGGCTCGAATAGCAAAGCCCGCGCCGTAAAAGAGACATACGTTGAAACCTTGCGCCGCAAGACTTCAGAAGCGACCACAGCGTTGAGCACAACGCTTACCGAGCACTCGTGGTTGGTCCCTCCCCCGCCACGCTCGTTGGTGCCCAAACGCGATTTACCGGCGAATCCGGGTTCGTCCATGCTCGACTTTTCGTTCAACCCTCCGGCCGAGTCAACTCTCGCGCGTGCCTCCAGACCAGTCCGCACACCCCCTGTCGGAACTGCTGAGGATCCTCTAGTTATACTCGGAAGTGACGAGACCCCCATTGCTCGGCATTCTTCGTTGCAGGATGAAATGGCAGTAGTTCGCCCCCGGAAGGACCTGGAGCGCCACCGGAAGCGGCATGACAGTATTTTGTCTACCGACTCCGAAGACCCCGGGACCACCCTCAGTATCTTTGGGTTGACCCCCAAGCCAAAACCAGTAGACGTGCCGCCCCGAGACCCCGATGCTATGCCGCGCAACCCATCCTCGTTGGTCGAACAGCTTTGTAGACCAAGATTGCGCTCCGGTTCTGTCACCGTTCGTCCACTTAGCAACGACATCCCCTCCTCAGTTCCGCGTCCTCACCCAAGCTCCGATGCCGATGACGGGATGGCAGAAAGGCCCCCGCGGCGACAAGATCTGTCCGTTCGCGTGTTGACAGAAGCCTATGCAGAGATGGGTAAGCTCATGCGTTCGTTCTCTCGTTTAATTGTTGTTTGATTTATATGGTAACGTAGCTCTGGGTGGCGACTCTAGTCCTTCTCGGTTGATCAAGGCCGCCTCAAAACAAGCCAAGGGAAAGCGCAAGATCGAAGAAAGCAAGCTCAAGCTAACGCCGCCGCCCGTTTCTTCGCCGACAGCCCGGCGAATCCGGCATTCAGGCAAGCCGTATCGACTCTCTCCGCGTGCCGTTCATCGTTTGTCTCAGCAACGGAGAGTTGGGATGCGCATCGAGGACCGTCCGCTGAGTCCGAATGACGATGTGGATATGTTTGCCTCGTACGAATTCGATAGAGGGGTGGTCAAGGACACTGGCAATTAACTCGTTCTCCTCAAAAGTTATAATTATATTGTTCCGGACTGAAACCTGTGGCGGTGATGCCTATAATCGCTTGGGCCTGTTTGTACTAGTACTGTATTGTTGTGGCTGTATAAGGCTGGAAACCGAAGATTGAACCCTGAATACTTGAACTGAACCTCCACAAGCTTCCCTCCCCCTCGCAACCGTGTTATGTCCTCCTCTGTGATCGGTACCCTCAATCCCAAGCTGGCAACTGAAATCCACCCACCCGAGATCGAGGATACCTATCAAGACATAAACAGCGATGAGTTTGAGGAGTATTCGGACTTGGAGGATGAAGAGGGGGGTACTCCCCCGAGTCCGGCGCTTGAGCAGCTAATGGACCAGAGTAAGCAACCACGCTTCCTCACATTTTGCCGGTCCACCCCATTTTATACACGTCTCTAGTGAACGCCACATTTTCGGAAGAGGACATCGATGATATGTATACTTACTTGAAGGAGGCTGGTATGACTATATTATCTGGAGCTGTACCTCGGGCTCTGTTCTCACCGCCCGGTTCGTTCTGCGTGGTATTAGGTATGCTTGCTTGGATTAAACTGTATGTCGTTGAAAAAAGGACACCGATCGCGATCTTGCTCCTGGCTTTGGGGTCTCAAATCGTGCGTTTTCGACTCCGCTTCCCTTGCGGTGGGGCTTACATCCAAATATAGCCGTTGAATATCCACAAGGAGCCTCACACGGATTCTGGGCTGCTCCAGCGACTCCTTAAAGTGACTCTTTCTCGGATGTACGTGTCTACCATAGGCGACATTCCTAATACTAACGGTGGCACCCCAAAGTTTGCGTCGCCGCGAAAAGTTGCCAAACGTCAACACTCCCGATGACGTTGTTGCATTGATTAAACGTAGCAAGAATATCATCGTTTTGACAGGTGCTGGGATTTCAGTGTCCTGTGGTATTCGTGAGTGGATACGCCACTCTTAAGATCCGATCGTTCCTTGACACCTCTCGTAGCCGATTTCCGATCATCTTCCGGGATTTACGCTCAGATTAACGAGAATAACAACTATGAGCTGGAGGACCCGCAACAGATGTGAGTCGTACGGTGCTACTTTTGGTGCATATAGCCAATATTTTATAGGTTCGACATAGACTATTTCCGCGAAAAGCCTTCGGTGTTCTAGTAAGATTGGCTCTACGACGAGGCTGCCTAGAATGCTAACTATACGTTTAGTTCGTTTGCTAGGTAAATGCGCCAGTTTTCGGATTTTACCGATGCCGCCAACCATGGAATAGTCAGATATATCCTTCGAATTTCATACCCTCTCCTTGTCATCGGTTCATCAAGTTGCTCGAAAACAGGGGCAAGGTCTGTACAGGAACGCACCTTTCGAGCTAACTCTAACACCTTCTCGTAGCTTTTGAGAAATTATACCCAAGTGAGCGAGGATCCACTCGCTTTGGTTACTATCTAACGTTCAAGGAAACAGAACATAGACACACTTGAAACCGAAGTTGGCGTTAAACGAGTCCTCCAGTGCCATGGATCATTTGCCACCGCGACTTGTATACAGTGCAAAACGAAAGTCAACGGCGCCGAGCTCAAGGACGATATATTCGCCAACAGAATCCCACTGTGTAAAGTTTGCAATGAGACAGTGCCCCCCAAACCCCAGAGCAAATCCAAGAAGAAAGATGTCTGGAATCCCCGACAGAGGGACGAAGACGACGATTTGGATATCCCTACTCCTCCCCTCCCGAAAGGGATTATGAAGGTGATTTTTTCCCACCTTGGCGCTAGCTCCCAGCTGATTGGTCGTTCTTGATAGCCCGACATCGTGTTTTTCGGGGAGCCGCTTACAGACGATTTCGACCATTATTTGTTCGAAGACCGAGAGACGGTTGACTTGCTTTTAGTTATCGGGACGTCCTTGAAGGCAGGTTCTAGCTCAACCGCGGGCTCACTGATTTTTGACGTTATACTCCTTAGGTTGCTCCTGTTTCTGAGCTCCTCAGTGAGTCAGAGTACCTCTTTTATCCAAACTATTTGTTCACCAGATGTGTAGCGCATGTACCGCACTCGGTACCACAGGTACCACAATACTCATCGGTCGGAGCTCCGCACTTATTTATCTACCCATCTAGGTCCTGATAAACAAAACGCCAGTCACGCACGTTACTCCAGACGTCAGTGGACACCGATCATCTGGCCGATCTTCCTTACTGATTGCCTTCGTATTCGTATCAAGGTTGTGCTTCTCGGAGATGCCGATCGTGTTGTTGAATACTTGTGCGGGCAGCTTGGTTGGACACTTCCTGCTATAACGGCGAAACCCGGAAAAAGTGGGAAAGAGAAGCCGGATCATCCATCAGGATCCGGCATCAAGCCAACCAAGGCATTCAACCACGAGTGCGTATTGAAGACTGTTGTCCCTACTCAACAGCCCTGACTCCATATGTAGGCACGTTTGGATGTTTCCGGGAGCTGAAGGTGGTAACTGGGCGCTGCGGGACCCTCCCGTAGCCAAGTTGCCGACCCTCGCCACCCCGTTATCACGGCCCAACATCTCGCCCGTTTTTACACGCAAATACTCATCCAGTGAGCATTCACCTGCCCCGTCGGATCGGCAAGACAGCGATAGAAGCGTCAAGAAATCCCGACTGCACTAAATTGTCGCTTACTTGTACACTCGTCTATATTATTATTATCTCCTATATCTGAGTCTTAATGCGTTTTTACACAACTTTGTTTGCTTGTCGAGATAGTCATCGTAGAAACCAATGACAAACTCCTCCGCTTTAAACCCGAACCGATTGTACAATAGCTAGAAACTAATCAGAGATTGTATGACCGGGTCACAACCCACTCACAATTGCTAGGTTGGTTGCTGAAACATGAAGCGATATATCTTGGTTGGGGTTCTGTTTAATCAGATGATACAGCATAAATCTACTCCGGCCTCGGTGAGCGCACGGCTAGAAGAGATTGGTGTATATAATTCTCACGTTGCAATGCCGGCGCGTTCCCAGCCAGCACGCACGGCGATATAGGTCACGTATGGGTCCATGGTCTCACTGAGGAAGGCGCAGCCAACCACCAACTTCTTGTATGAGGCTACGATACTGCATTGCTCAGGTTCCCAATGGATAGAGTCCGATACTGGGAATGATCAGTCTCACTCGATATATCGGCGCCCAAGATCATACCATCGATTCCAGGCCAAAAGGTTCGTTCAAGTAGATCATGTACTTGACTTAGATGAGACGCATATATGGGGGTATATGTAATCGGAGCCCAGGTATACATAGGGTCATTGCACTCTGGGGGTCTGTTTTGGTACACGTTAATGTGCGCCCACATATCAAACAGAAGCTCGAGACTCACTGGGAGATATGGTGGTGAGCCATCACATCCGCCATCAGCTCCATCCATGGTGACCTTGTCTCCCAATCTTGAAAGAATATTGTTGTCAGCGAGCTATGCCCATAAAGGCGAGACGCAAAGGACTGGTCGAAAGGTGTACTCTTGACGGCGCAAAGCTCCTCCAATACCCCTGGAGGCGCAGGCTGGGTCTCGACCAACGAAGAGAGCGGCTCGGCAAGCTGAGCCTGGTTGGGTACGGGGGCAGAGCCAAGACGAGGTGGCAGCTGCTCGACGTGCCACAGGTCAATTGGTTGTTGCCTCGACAAACTGGTGCTACTAACCCTTTGAGTTAAGCGTCGCAAGAGGATGTTTTCGGCTCTCGTTGACATTTGCGGGCCTTGTTTTTGAGCGAGTTCCCACACTAGTTGGTCTGCTTCCAAACGTGATATCGGACGGACCACATGCCCCTGTGGTTATGACGAAACCATGAGGAACAAGGAATTATAAGGCTGCAGAACGACTTACATGGTCATTCCGGGTTGCGTGAGCCGATTCCACTCGGTGCCGGGCTCGCGAGTATTCCCCTGCGACGGGGGGGAGTATCGTCTCGAATCCAAACACGCCGAGTTCTAGGTCGGCCAGCACGCTGGATGGGTCAAAACTCCGTGCGGATTGAGCAAACGATTTGGCCTGTTTCAATAGCAGGGTATCGGCGTCCTCGGGCTGGGCTGGGCTGGGTGGATGTAATTCCCTCCTTGGCCTCTTTACATTTCGTTTGGGACCGCGCTATCCGTTTGCGGGTTCATTTAGTCTGTGCCATGACTTTGGAGGCGGTTGGACTAACTTTTGCTGCTTGGTACTCATCATCCGAGTCCATGGTATTACTTCTGTGGATGGTTGACGCGACCCGAGGTGTACGGAAACAGTCGCAGAACCTTGACGCGTGGCCATAGAATGTAGTGGTTACTGAAAAAAAAACAATTTGCAATCGCTCCCAAGCCCACAATCAAACCTGCTAATCATGAGCCAGCAAACATAGGAGATTCGATACAAAAACGTAAGCAAGACCACAAAGATTCCATAACCGACTAGACCACAAACATATAACCACGAAATAATACACGAAGATGGTACACGAAACATCCAAGAGGTCCCGAAAACACGTCACCAATCCACACGCGGTCCCCACGTCCCTTCGGGGCTCCTGTACATTCTGCCAAACAAGAACGAGGGGCTTTGGTCGTCTGGGTGACTGGCAGTTATCAACTCGCGAGCTGTCGGGCTCGCCATGAGCTCCTCTGCACACCCCGAATTAAGATCGTTGATGTCGCGAATGCCACCATAGCCGAGCGGTGTACGAAGCATCGGAGACTCGCCAGAGATGCCTAGAACGGGCCCGCTCAGCGAAGAAACGCGCCGTGTCTCGCGCCCGAGCGGTGTGCGCAACTCCCTTGGGTGGCCGGGCGGGTCGCGGTACGACGCCAAGGGGGGGTGAACAGAGTTTTTGAAATGCGAGAGATCGGATGGGCGGGAAGGAGACATATGGAGCGCCGCATGTGAGAGCGGTGTTCGCTCTGCAGAGGTAGCCATGGTAAGCGGAGCCATCGTGCGGGGTGGGGTACTTGGGATGATGTCCGACGGTTTTACAACAATGGGACCAGGTCGGTCGGAACCGGGCGGAGTAAGGGGATCTGGTGGTTTGCTAGAGCCAGCCCCAGAGTCGCCCGTTCGACGAGCGTGTGATGCTTCGTTTTCGGGTGGCTGCAGCTCTGTCTTTGATTTGATTGTTGCACGTGGGTTGATATGCCGGGTTGGAGAACCTGGACGAGCCAACATCGACGCTGGATAGATTGTTGCGGGTTCCTCCTTTAAAAAGGGTGAGAACGTGAGTATGAAAAAAGCGAGGGCAAAGCTAACACATACCGCTTCTGTGTTTGCTCGTCGTTTCATCACCGGTGAGCCATTATCCAAGGTGCTGACTCGGGCATGTCCCAGAGCGCCTCCAGAAACCCTCCGTTTCTTGGACGAATTGTTGATGATCATGTCCATGAGCCCAGACTTTCTTGGATAGTCCGCCGGGGCTTCACGGGTAGGACGCGCCACTGGAGGGGGCGGACTTGACGAAATGGGGGACGAATCAGGCATGTCAGGGCTTGAGCTCATGTTTGGCGTCAGCTCAGGCGGCAGGCCTTCATATTCGTGTCCATATCCGCGTTTTCCACTGTCGAGCCGGGAGGGCGAAGACGACGGGATTTGGTCCACGACTGGAGAACGATAGGATTTCTGGTTGACGGGTGCAGGAGCTGCTCGACTTCGCTTGGCCACGGGCTGTGCAGCAGGTGCGGGTGGGTGGGTGGCACGCGAGACACTCGGCAACGGAGGGTACCGCGGCGGTTCGTAAACGTAGTTTGCGCTAGGCCCAGGCGCTTGGCTGGTCTTGAACCTCTTTGAAGGATCTGCCGGCCGGGCTTCGGGTTCGTCCCTGCACGGGGTGGTGTCCTTTTTCCGCTTTTTCGCTGCAGAATTTCGGCGAACAAATCCTCCGTTGGCGAACATGTCTTCATCTCCTTCACGAATGCTACCCGCAGCGATTTAGTTCCCGGTCGGCGGTTTGGTGGCAAGACGCACCTCCAGAAACTTCCTTTGCCCTTTTCTCGTCCGTCCCGCTTGATCTTGATGAAACAATCGTTGAGACTGAGATTATGGCGAATCGAGTTCATCCAACCTACAGTCGGAAAGGTGTTAGACAAGCCAAAAATAGAATATATTAGTGTATGCGAGGAAACACACCTGCTTCGCCCGGCTTGTAGAATGGCCATGCAGCTGAAATCCACGCGTAGATCTGCGCAAGCGTGAGCTTCTTTTTGCCGTTTGGATCGGGGATCGCGCTCATGATCGCCTGACCGATGAGCGCGGCATACGACGCCGAAGGTTTTTCCGTGGTACGAGGGCCAGGCGGTAGCGTATAGGGCGCGTCGTTGTTGGTTGGATATTCACTGGCCATATAAGTGCGGCTTGGGCCAGCTCGAGCCGGTGATGCCAAGGGACTTCGAATGGGAGACGAGTTGATGCCGGTCCGATTTGATTCGCCAGAACCGCCTACTGGGCTGAACATTTCTGGAGGCGACGAGGGCGGAAGAGGAGGGAGGACAGTCCGTCCGCGCAGAGCGCGCCGTTCTTGGGAGGTCGTGGTCAGGGACGTGTTGGTTGATGGGGCGGATGGGTAGGTCGACGAGGCGCGGGAGGTGTCTGTAGTTGTTGCTGTCGTACATACGGACGAGGTGTAGGATACGACAGAGGCCTGCCTTCTTAAGCTCTAATAGGGAAAGCGGTTTCAGCTTGACGAAACACGATGGCGCGTGAGATACTGACCGATGTTGATGATTGAGTGAGTAGCAGATCAGAATCGGCGGCCTCTGACTTGACGTCTGCATTGGCCAGGTCGGTAGCGGATGGAAAGCCGCGGCGACCGCCAGCGACGAGAAAAGACTTCATGCGTTGTGCGTGTTGAGCGAGGTCGGCGCGGGTAAGGCCCAGGCTGCGGAGAGCTCGCGTAGTCGGCGACGAGCCGATCGGGTTGGTTTCCTGGTGGGGGACCTCTGCGTCCGGAGGCGAGTCTCTCGTGGGAGTGGACGGGCGCGCGGGAGCTTGAGCGGCACGGTCGGGTGGAGATGGGGACGGCCGGAGTGAGATAGGAGGCGAAGCAATTTCTGATTTAACCCGGATGGTACCTGGGGTGGATGGGGCAGGCGGCAGGGGTGGGGTCAGCCTCGAGTGCGGATTGGCAGATGGCTGAAAAGACGAGGGAGCGGATGGTTGGCTGCAAGGTTCGGTGGGAGAAGTGTGCTGTTGGATTTGATGATGAATTTTATATCGCTCGTGCAAAGGCAGGTTGTTGGAATCCCCGGGAGAATGAGGAGGAGAGAGCGGGAGGTGCTGGCCACCTTGGACCAATCGAACGGCGGGCGGCGGGAGGGAGGCGAGTGTCGTCGTGGGGGCACCCGATGACATCCTGACACAGCAGAAGGCCCGGTTTGGCCCAATTTAGCTGGGATCCGGTGGTGGTGGTCTATGGGGAGCACAGATAGTATAAAATAGCTGCAAGAGCGAGTTTACAGGATATACAAGAGAGCGTCCGGAGCAGGCGGTGGAAGAGTGTTGCAACATTGTTTGGGCATATCCACATTTGGACATATGCCGCCCCCTAGGCCGCCAAACAGCCCCATGACGTGGGCTGGCCCCCCGCAGGATCAGGCCGTCGGCACTGGGCCGTCTACACCCCAGACCAAGCACACTGGCCTTGTCCTCTGCCGTGAATTCAGGCAGCTGCATGTGCACCCTGACACGTGCGGGAAGTCGGGCAATGTCAGGGCAGCTTGGACAGAGCCCCACCACACCGGCCAACACAGGAGCGCATACACCCACGTCGACTTTCTGCAATTTTTGCTATTTAGCAGCGGCGCTGGCCTGTGCGGTTTGTTGTTCATCTTGACGCGTTTAATTCGCACGCGATCACGTGACACCCTCTTCATTTTTGACCCAGCCACACTTGCTCCCCATGGCCAAAGACAAGGAAACCCCCGGCACATTCCTGGAGTTCCCGCCAGAGCCTGCGACTCGCACAAGTCGGGTGTGTGAGTCTCACGCATTCATTTCGCGCCACCTGGCCATCCCGGCCTGACACTAGAACAGGTACAAGATCTGCTTGCGTCCGCTCCTGCCCGGCCAACCTCGACTGTGACGCTGCCGCCCCGGAGTCTCGATGAGCTGCGAAGCCTACCCGTCCCGGTCAACGTCGACTGCAAGTCTTGTCTCCGTCCCTTGATCATCCGGGGCACTCACCTTGAGAACAGTGATGCAGCGACTGCAGTCATTCCTTCCAGCAATGGAGCAATCTACCCACGAGCTTCAACAGAGAGCGCAAGCAGACCCCGCAAGCCTCGACATTGAACAGCTCAATCCCTCGGCCGACGAATACATCGAAATGGTAAGCTCATCCGCCCAATAACCACGCACCGCCACCCACCCCCTTTTCAGAACCTCGGCCTCGGTGTCTACGAGTCCCGAATCAGTCGGCGCTCCCAAAGCCCAGATCCCGACTCGACCGATTCGGACACCGACTCTTTGACGTCATCCTCGTCCTCCAGCTCAGACTCGGACTCGGATTCCGACTCTGGCTCGGACACCAGCAACCGTCCAGACGTCCTGTCCATCCTCATGAGCGCCGTTCCTCCCGTCCCACGCGTGCCCGTGCCCCCCGCTCGGCCCAGCATTGTCATGCTCCACTCGAACGAACCAACATCTCAATCGCCATAAACACGTGGTGCCTCGCCTTTTTCCTCTGCGCCGTGACGCCTGTGACGTCGTTGGTCGCCTGACGACCCACGTTGGTTCCCAACTTGACTCGGCGCGTAATGAACATCTTGTCATTTCCATGAACAATACACTCGAGTGTAATTTTCCCTGCTAGTAAATCACCCCATGCTAAATCTGCCGCTCATCGGCCCCCAGATTTTGGCGAGTCGAGGCTTCCCGATGTCCCCTTGCGCCGCCCGAATTCGCGGCCAGTCTGCGAAAATCCGACAGAACCAGAAGGCACATCTGTACCAGGCCGAATTCGGGCTGCCAGCCCACAACCCTGGACTGGATCACATGCTACGATATTGGTGGCTGGTAGATCCCTGCCGAGTTTGGTAGCGTGACCCAAGATTGCCTTTGCGCTGAGATCGAGCACGCAACTCTTAGCACAACTGAATGGTAAAAACTTT
>WSLN01000026.1:43763-54960 GCA_019677355.1 Ceratobasidium sp. 370
GGTCTAAATTCACCCTAGGTATATGTATATACACTCTATGTCGCCGAGAAAAATATCAGTCACATACTCAATAGGGTGGCGGTGATAGACCGAGCTCGTGGCTATTCGCGCTGGCTAGAGGATAGTTGGTCCAGATATATAACTCAAATCCCGATCCTAGAGTACCAGCTAAGCACATGTGTTCTGCGACTTGACACTTAAGAGGGTCAAGCTATTAGACACTTCAAGTTCATCTACGGTGTCGTTGTCCTACATGCTGAATGGTCCGTAATCATGACAGCGCAAGGCCCCACTCCTGCTCTTCCACCTTCACCGTAGGATCTCTTGGCTTGGCAGACCGCTTACGGGGCTGTCGTGGCGGATACACGGTTGGAGTCCAGGTGGGGTTATACGACTTTACAGGGGGTGGAACCAAATGGAGTACTGTACGCCTCTGGACGGCGGGTGGTGGGCGCGAGGCGTGCGCTCGCTCCGCAGTCCTGGCCAGCTCCTCTCTTTGCACCAGAGGCGTCCAGTCCCGCGTGCGCTCGCCAACAGCACGTCCTTTACCTTTGTTCATGGGTTCAACTTCAAGAGATATCGCTACTCATCCAAGTGTCAATTGTATATAAAGGTTGCCGGTACCAATAAGCTCACCGATCTCTTGTTCCCGTTCCTTCAATGTCCAACCATTCGCTTTGAGCTCCCGAATCCCGAGTATTTGAACTGTTCGACCATCGGCAGTGGCGTTCAGCAAGTGTTCCCCTAGGATCGACGCTTGACCTGGGCGAAGACCAGGGGGCAAGGGTCGCGTTCGTGGTCGGTCGGGAGGATCCGATGGGCCGAGTAGGCGCACGTACGGTGTTGGATCCGGGAAGGGGAAAACAGGGCAGGCCTTGCGCGCTGGGGTCCCAAGGTTCATCGAACTTAGATCTGGGACACACGACTGGGAACGGCGCTGTAAGCTGGTTGCGGACTGTTCCGAGGGATAGCGAAGCTCCGGGGTAGGAAGATACTGGAGCTCGGGAGTGGGCAGGTATTGCAATGGGTTATTGGGATCCTGGTTGGTGAGTGAACTTTCATCGAGAGTTTCTCTCGGGGGTGTTTGGTCGGGTGAAATGAGTATAATCTCATGCAGAGGCGCCGGGGGAGGGTTTGAGACGGGAGTGCCGGGGTCATCAATCACTATGATCTCGGGATCCGAATCGGAATCTACTGTGAGGTCGACTTGACCGGAATCCAGCGTGAGGTCAACTTGATCGGAATCCAACGTGAGGTCAACTTGGACAGGTGCGACTATTGTCGCCATCGTAGCATCAACGAAACGGCGAATCTTGGAATTTATCTCAGACTGACCTTTCTTTCTGGGCGCTTGGACTTGCTCCTGGTTTCTTGTTTGGCCCTGGTTCTGGTCCTGGTTTTGGTTCTGGGCCAGACCGTGGCTCTGACTCTGGCTCTGGCCTCGATTGTCGAACTGGTTTGCTCCTGATCGATGTTGCGCCCCCTCGGGCCCTTCGCCACGGCACTCTCGGCACCTCCAGCCACCCCAGCCTTCGTCCACGAGACGGGCCACCGAGCTCCTGTTTCGAGACGATATCTCTTCTGGTGAGATGCTTTCATACAAACATGTACGGCCTACAATCTTCAAGTCAGTTACGAGCAAAAAATGGCGTCATGCAAGACCCAGCGAATATACTATACCATGCCAGGACCGACGACACCCGGGGCAAAATACGAAAAAATCGTTCTTGAATCGCTTTACATTTACCCCACAGAAACTGCACCGTGTTTTCGGCGGTGGCCTTTCATACGGCGGGTAGGGTGAAATGTGACTCATGGAATGGAATGAGCACGGTTAGCAGTTGGTACGTTGGTTGTATCGCACCACAACCGGGTGGCAAGGTGGCGGGCGAGCACAATCCCTTTGATGTCACGTGACCGGATAACTCTATGGATTCAAACAATCAAAGCGACGACAGGAACATTTCCGGTGGTATCCAAAAAAAAAAAAAACAATTATACGTCGAGACTACTGTAGAATATAGCATTATATATAGACGTTTATGCAAGAGGAACGCGGGCGTAAGAGCGGCGGTATTTTTCGTCTATCCGTTCCAGGTAGTAGCTGCCGGGCCACAAATTATCAAGAGATCCCTCGGGGGTGTAGTTCACTGCGTTGTGGTTCTTCTCACGAAGCTACGAGATGAGATGTCAGTATGGCCAAGGAAGAAGAACTATGAAACAAAACTAACCTCCATCGCAGAAACATACTCGGTAACTGGGACAACCTTCATCGACTTGAGGCGCGCGAGGAGGTCCATCTTCTCGGCAATCTCTTTTGGAGACGCACGAATGCGGAGCGCATAGAAGGACGCGGCGCAACCAGAACCATACGCAAACATGGACACACGTTTGTCCACCAGTTGCTCAGCAGGGACGGAACTCAGCAGGCTGGCAAGTCCGCCGTAGAGCGAGCCGGTGTACATGTTACCGCAGCGCTTTGCGCACGCCATGGTAGGCGAAACAGCGGAGGCATAAATAGACTTGGCGATCCCAACAAACGTCTTTTCGATGGACTTGTCGGTCAAGGTCTTTTCATAAGCGAGAGACCTGATAGCCTCGGCATCGGGGACGTTGGTGAAAACCGTCTTGGAAGGATTGGACACAAAGTCGTTGTATAACTGAAAGCGAAATTAGATATGGAAGGTGAAAGAGCATAGCAAGCTTACCAGACGCGCATGTCCCTTTTGAACGAGCTTGCCGTACGGCGAGTGGAAGACAGAGTAGTCAAAGTCCTCAAGCGAGACTGCGGACTTGGGGTCCTCCGTGGGTGCCTTGAGCGAGCGAGCAGACTTTTCGCGGAAACGAGAGTAGCTGTTGTCGAGAGCAGTAAGGTATGTTGTGATCGACTTGGGACCGTCAACCTCGGGGTATTCGGACGACAAGTTAGGCTTGTAGAAGTCGTAGGTGTTGGCCATGTGAGTCCCGTGGATGGCTAGAAGTAGTGTAAGACGAAGCAAAGCGGAAACAACTGAGAACATACGCTCAAAGACAATTGGAGCATCGGGCCCAATGAGCATGGCACAAGCACCAGCTCCACCGACTGGTCGGGCACCACCCTCCGCATAGATGGCAATATCGCCAGCAAAGACAATCGCGTTACGACCGTCCCAAGAGCGCGACTCGATCCAGTTGATGGCGTTGAAGAGCGCGGCGGTGGAGCCATAGCACGCGTTTTTCGAGTCGATGCCCTCGATGTCAAAGTTGCCCGAGGCAGCAAACAAGTCCATGAGGGTAGTCTTGACCGACTTGGACTTGTCGATGATAGTCTCGGTGCCGACATCGAGGCGCCCGATGGACTTGGGGTCGATGTTGTATTTTTCGAGCAGCGAGGACACAGCTAAGCCCAGACCAGCTTAACACGAGACCAAGACTAGACTAAAAAAAGCACGCACCACTCAATGCAAACGAGTTAATATCCTCCCTGTCGTCGGTGCAAGCCATGTACTCCTGGCCGAGACCGATGGTGTACTTGCCCTGGGCGACACCGTCAAAGACTTCGAGGTCGACCTCGGAGATGCACTAGGAGAGGGTGAGCTCGTGGCAGAAACAACACGCGGTGACAGCACACACTCGCTTGGGGAAATACATCTCCATCGCAAGGATACCGACATCCTTGGGGCGGGGCGACTCGGCGGTGAAGTTGATGGCCATGGTACAAGCTGGGGGTGGTGGTGAGGCGGTGGAGAGAACTGGAGCAGAGGGGACGCGCAGACGAGCGATTTATATGCGCTGTGGGGAACGTAAAAAACACGAAATGGGACAACCACGCGCCTCGTACGATCGCTGGACCCCGGTCACCCGGTCTTCGCAGGAACCTTATCTGCTGCCCGTATACATGCCAAAAACCAATATTAAACAATAGTCTCAGACGCTCGTCCTCGGCCCAGCCTGGTCTGTTCACTTTATTGTCCAGCAGGTTAAATGCCTATCTTTTCGCATTCCGCCCAAGGCTTGCTCTCTCCAGAACAACAAAAAAACGGTTTGCGACCCGACGCGCCCTTATCCGAGCCTGGTCAGCCCATCAAACAAAAAAAAAAGCATATTGTGCCACCGGGCCGCTTATGCATGATCAGGTCATGGCAGCACCTGGCGTGTGCGCGAGGCGGCCTTCTAAGTTCGTTGAAACGTGGTATTATAGACGACTTTTGACGAGGCTTAATATTCTTTACGAATTTCATGGGTTAGCAAACTCGGCAATTGTTTAGTTTGTCGCTCTCGTCATTACATCCTTTAGCGCATCCTCGACTTGGGTCAAATCCCCATACATCTCCATACCACGAATCTTGGGCTCGCCGGCCTGCTTGTGGAGGATCGTTAGGATTGGGGTGACAATGGCCTTGGCCTCTGGATCGCCGTTGATGACGCTTGTGACGTTTGCCGTCTGATAGATCAGCCCCCGTGCATGGTCAAAAGAGTGCCGGGTCACTCTGCGAACGCTTCAAAAGTGTGCAGGTAAAGCTCGGATCGTGAGGCTCACTCGTGTTTTGTGGATTTAAACATTTTGAGATAACGGTTAAAGTGTTGGGTCAAGGCTGGCTTTCCCTCGATTCGAACCTTGTGGCCAAAAACGAGGAATGCGTCTGGAGCTACGGTGAGTAAATGCGCCAGTATCACCCCGATGATCACAGCTTGCCGTCTGCCCAGAAGCTCTGCCACTTGTCCCAGTTCAACTCGTCCGAGGTATCGTTGAAGCTCTGGATCCACTTTTGTTCGGTTTGAAGTTGATCGGCAGTCAATCCGAATTCCTCGTGCGAGGAAGACCAGACCGTATTTTTCTGCTCAAGCGAGGCTAAACTCATTGGAAGGGGTGCAATGATGGTATGAGACCAAGCTCTATTATATACTAACACATCATGTGCACGATGACAGCATACAATCGATGGCAGCAGGCACAGCACTCGGCCGGGGATCTGCGCGAGCACCTGTTCGAGCGTAAAATCGCGAGTGGCTCCGCTAGTTCGCTTGACACTTGCCATTCAAGAACGTGTGGCAAGTTGTTGATGATAGGAGTGCGGTAAATTGAATGACCTGCTGCATGTGGGTGTCTGTGCTGCGCCTCCCTAGTTTATTGGCCGTCATTGTGCGAGGCAAGCCTGAGGTGGAGCGCATATACACGGGGTGGGTCAAGTCCGCACACAATAGCACAACCCGTCGGGCTTCACCCATGGCTATTTGAAAAAACTCCGGTACATCAAACGCGTATCCTAGGAGTGTACGGGGGACAGCGGCAAAATGAGCGGACGCTATCTAATCTAATCTGAAGATAATCAGGGCCAGCCAGACGCGAGATGAAGAAACACAATTATCTACACGAAAGACAAGGCCAGAGAGATGCGAAAGCGTAAGCGAGAAAGCATATGGTGTACACGAATTATTATTAAGCGTCAAACCAGCGAAGTGTGGAAGCGAAAAACAGCCGAGCAAGGTGAGGAAGCAAAGGCGGTTATTCTTTGCTGCTACCTGGTCCAGAGTGGATGAGCCGTTTGAGTCGCGCCAATTCGTCTGCGACATCCCTAAACAAAAATTTAGCAAGTGCAAGTCAAGAATAATCGGTCGACGCACTTGGCTGTCTGCCCAGCAACACCGCATTCCCTCGACGATTTTTCGACGCTCTCAAGCGCCTGAGACAACTGTTCTTTGAACTGCTGACCAAACTCTTCCTGAATCGCTCGTTGCTCGGCATACAACTTGTCCATTTTCTGGCGCTCGATCCTGGTATTACCGGTTAACGTGGGCGACCAGTTTCGGCCGAGCCCGGTACTCACCGTTGCTCTTCGAGCAGCTTCACCAATATCCTTTGCTTGGTAACAGCCTCTTGAGCTTCTGTTCTCGAGCCCTTCATCTGTTCCCGCAAGCTCTCCACCTCGGTGCGCCAGCCTTCGCGCAGGGAGGTCATGGCATCCCGCAACTGAACATACTCCCGCTCGCTTCGTTGGGCAACAGTCTTTGCTTCGGCCAAGGTGGTTTCCATCTCTCGCAGCGACTTTTTCGAATTGTTGGTTTCCGTTTTGAGCTGGTTCTTGAGCAATTGGCATTCGTTCTCGGCCTTTCGTGCCCGTTCAAGCAACTGACAGCAGCCTCAGCTTCCGGGTGCGTGTGTAGGGGCAACACATAACATACCTCTTGCAGTAGCCTCTCCTTACGAGATACTACATTATTCAAGCTCTCGTTCTCCAATCTCAGACGTTCCCGCCCATCTTTCAGATCCTCGGTTTGGCGAGTCAACTAGGAGAAGCAATGTGAATAAAACACCCTTGAGCTTTCAATACGAGAGGAGGCACCTGTGCAATCGTCCGCTGCGAAGCCCGGAGCTGAGACTTGGTATTTTCAAGAACACTCTTGACTTGGAGCGTATGCGCTTGCAAATCTGCGAGCACCTTGGTCGTTCCGCCTCCAACAAGTGAGCGCCTATATCCTGGCGTAGGACTCACGGGCATCGCATTCGCCAAGCTCGCGTTTGGCGAAAGCCCGAGCATCGATGAGGACATGGACGAGCGGAAAGACACCTCCCCTAAAAGGCTGGTGTCTCCGACGGGGGTTGTAGGCGAGGGAGCACGTCGTTGTCCCTCATCGGCAAGCGTCCTCGCATGTCCAACCGAGGACACCGGAATTCCTACAAGCCCGATAAGAGGATGAGCGCTAATCCAGGGTGGATACATCTCGCAGACTCACGCGACAATGTGCGCGTCGGCGAGATGGAACGGGACGCACCGAGCGACGGACTCGCCACGCCAAACTCGATCGGCACACCCTCGGGGATGCCCGAGTTCCCGTTCAAGCCATTCGGGTGGCCGTTTGCACTGCCATAGAGTGTTGGCGAGCTCGTCCGTCGCGCTGGCGTAACCCGGACGGGCAACGGGATTAAAGAATCCGTACCGGCTGTGATCGCCGACAGCTTATCAAAGGACGAGGCTCGACGTGCCTTGCTTGCGGTAGGAGTGCTCGGAGCAGATGAAGGTATGGGGATTGGGATGGATGAAGGGGATATGATGCCTGGCGAAAATGTACGCTGCTGTTGGGGGGTGCCGCTGCCGCGCGAGAGCTTTTCGAGGGTCGAAGCGCGTTCTTCTCTTTTCCTAGCACGGCCAACTAGCCACACGGTCATGAGCGCTCCGCTTGCCCACGGCACAAAACAAAACAAGCTCACCAGAGTCCACACTGCCCGTTGGACTCGGAGCGCGGTACGATGAGCGCGACGAAGGCCGAGACACAGCTTTAGGGATTGCGACAGTCGCCATTTTACCAAAAGAACAAAGAATCAAGAACGAACGGATGGTTTGTGTACGTGAATTAGATGCTTGTGGCGCGCATTGAGGGGTGTGGCTCTTTTCGCTGTGGTCGAACACTCCAGGCTGAGCGCCGCCCAATCAAGAGCGCTATGACTCAGCAGGGTCCTGGCCAAATCAGGCCGTTCATTAAAACTTCGAAATAAATAACATAATATTGTACAGCAGTAACTCGATGAAACATAGCGCAGGAATACAGTTTGGTGCCGGTGCTATGAGCTCATAGTCCAAGTCAATCCGCCAGTCAAAACGTCCATGTCGTGTTGCGAATCCGAGTAAAAAGACCAGGTTTCCTTGTCTCCTCCAAACTCGACCCGGAACGCATATGAGATGAGCTCGAGCTCATCAGCAGCGCGGTTGATCCTCTGTGCGTCCTTAACAACAACTACATCCAGAGGCTTGATACGGTCGGGGGCATCCGATGATTTGTATAGGCACAGACGACCGCTTGCCGTCAGCTCATAGAATCGCCATTTCCAGGTCTGCTTGGTTGTCAGAGTACGCAGGATGGATCAACAGGCGCACTCGCCATGGTATTTTCAGGTTGCACATTCACGTGGCCGGTCAAAAATACTTCATCCGTCCCCCGAACCTGCTCAAAAATTTCTCGTATCTTGACCTTCTCCTCGGCGCGTCGTTTCCCCTGCTCTTCCTCCATAGCCCGTTTCTTCAGCTCCATTTCCTTCCGCTTCTCCTCCCGCTCAGCCATTTCCTTCTCCTCTCGTGCCTCTCTTTCCTTGTCCAGCCTCAGTTTCTGCTCAGCCTCGACTTTTCGCTTCTCTTCTGCGATCCGTTTCTTTTCGTCTTCTTCCCGCCTCCGCTCAGCCTCTCTACGCATTTTTTCAATCCCATCCCTTCGCACCCGCCCGGCTTCGTCCGCATTCAACGATCGGGGAGGACTCGTAGGTGGCGTTAACGGTGGACTCCGCGGAAGCGAGCTGGTTGGCACAGACGGCGGGGGCACGGTGATGCCCTGTTCCTCTGTAGCCCATTTCGCACGATACCGAGCAGCCTGCGCCTGTGCCTCTGTCATGCCTTGTGCTTGCACTTGTATTGGACGATAGGTCGTAGAAGTCGACGAGGATGTCGCAGCACTAGCATTCATGCTCGAACGCTCCAATAAAGTGCTTGGGCTGGCGTGATTCAACTGCGCAAGCAACGCGGCATTGGGGTTGGCGCCTCCGTTTTGCTGTAAACTTGACTCTGACGGTCGCCGCCCAAACGCACACAGCGTTCCACTTGGGACGTGAGTCTGTCCAGGCGCGGTGGATACACTCGGGTTTCGTGAATGAGCGGCGAATTCCGGGGCCTTAGGCGCGCTTGGCTGTGCCGAAAAGGTACTAGGCGGCGGGGGAGGTAATGGACGACCAGCAAGCCCAGCTGCTACGGTCGGTGGGGGCATTGGATCTGGGGTGGATCGGAGAATTTGTGAAGACTGAGGGCTATTAAAGGCGTCGTTGACGGTCGAGTTGGGTATCGATTGTCCCGGTTGCGAGGTTGGTTTCCACGTGATACCAGAATGCAACAGAGGCGGCGCCACGACAGGGGGCGGAAGCGCCTGAGGGGCTCCAGAGGCTGGCGCGGTAGTGAAGACTTCTCCAGGTTCGGTGCGTTGAAACGCTGGCTCTGGAATGGAACAAGCATCAACGGGCACATGATTTGTTCCTGGAGTGCTTGTTGGTCCGTGTGATTGTTGGAGTGTTTGATTGGACGTCTTATTGGGCGCAATGGTAGGGATGATGTGATCGGTGGGCTTGAGAGGATGATGGTCAGGGTGGGGGTGGTCCTTCGGTGGCCCGGTGAAACGTATATGGGATGTGCTCGGCGCACTGACGACTGAACCCCCCAAGTCAGGTCTAGGTGGGATAGGCGAAGGGTGTCGAAGGATTGACGGTCCTGGTGGAGGTGTCGGCCCTCGAGAAACTGGTCGAGAATCTGAACAAGCACAAGCTACTTAATTAGAGTGTACACGAGAGAGGAGGGCAACTTACGGGGCCGTAGGACAAGGCTCTCCTCGTCAGTGTTATCTCCCCCTTCGTCCTCGTCATTGTCATCGTGGTCATCCTCGCCATTGTCATCGTGGCCATCCTCGCCATTATCATCCGCATCAAACTCGTCATCGTATTTCATCGGGCGTAGCCCTCTTTCCCCCCTAGGTGGCACAGCAACGCTGAGTTGAGGTTTTCCTGGCCTAGGGCTTGGCGTTCGTGCTGCAAGTTTGCTAGCACCATTAGCGGGAGCAAGCATTCGACTGGCCTTGGTATGTTGCTCTCTCGCCAACTCGTCTTGCCGCTCCTTCTTCATCTCCCGTTTTCGTTCGGGGTCTAAATCTTCGGGGAGGTTAAGGGGGAGTCCACGCTCTTGGATTTGAGCAGGTGGAGGCGGTTGCCGAGGTGGACTGCGAATAGGGTGAGCTTCGTCCACGCTGGTAGGCGGGGACATGGGGCGATTGGGGCCCGGGGGCGGACGTGCAGGAGCAGCGGGCTTGCGCGATGGGAGAGGTGCAGAGTGCAATACGCGTTCTAAAGCGGCCAGAATAATATCTGCCTCGCTGGAAACATTGAGCACAGCACGGCGAGCCTTGTCCGTACGGATAGTTAGTTAAACCTTGGGGTAAACCGAGATAGATACACACTGGGAAAACGTCCTCGAGAGCTCTTTCGTGTACGATAGCGCGCGCTGCGAGAATATCAAACGTTAGACATCCCAGCTGGGCGCGTTGCTGGTGTGCGCACCTCGTTTTACACCCCCAATCGTGACAGGAATATAGCACACTAATACCAAAGTGCCCGGCCCCCCAACCTGCACGAGTCCAAAAGCAACGTCATTGGAGTGTGGAGCCAGATGGCTGCGTAGGGCATCGGGCCCTCCAACGCCGCTGTCTGCAAGGCGCAGGGCATCGCGTGCCTGGAGAAAAGTCAGTGGAAAAACAAAGATATTAATAAGGGAGTGACCTTTGAATAGTTGAGTATGAGCCAGTCTTTGGACTCCCCGTTCAGAATCTGGTGGTAGGTGGCCGATATAGCTGGGTCAGAGAGGTCGATGATCATGGTCGTGGTCAAGACACTGTATGCAACAAGCGCCAAGACCAACGCCACCAGTATATGACTAATCAGGACATGACCAATTAGGGTTAGATGACGACAACCATCGGGCGATCGACTCGCCCAGCCATGGCTGGATCGCCATAAGGCCCTTGCTCGCCCGACGCCTTCGTTGACTTCCACCATGCCAGCCAACGCACTCGACAAGTACTACCTCGCTTTCACTTTGCTCGCTACCACTGGCTATCAGCTACTGGGCTTTGCCATTGCATATGGATTCCAGTTTGACAAGATTACCGACTTTACTGGAGGTTAGCACCATTGGCGGATACGCCTCGCTCGCAGCTCACGCTTTCTTAGGGTCAAACTTTTTCCTGCTTGCAATATTAACTCTATGTCTTGACGGCGTTTACCACCCCCGCAACATTGTCGCCTCGGTTCTTGTGATGGTCTGGGCGATACGGCTCGCAGGTACGTCTCCCCTGATCCATATGTTGTCATTTGCTCATTGTTCGCCAGGATTCCTGTTGTTTCGCGTGCTAAAGACTGGCTCTGACACCCGATTCGACGCCATCCGCTCCCACTTTTTCAAGTTTCTTGGTTTTTGGGTTGGCCAGATCGTCTGGGTCTGGACAGTCTCCCTACCTCTTACCATCCTCAATTCCCCCGGGGTTTCCCCATCGCGTGGAGTACAACCCGATTTTGGAACCGGAACCGACATTGCTGGTGTTGTTATCTGGATCGTCGGCTGGTCCATCGAGAGCTCGGCAGACATCCAAAAGGTTAGTCGCTCTTCTGCTTTCTGTTGGAATTTCTACAACCCCC
>WSLN01000027.1:0-54152 GCA_019677355.1 Ceratobasidium sp. 370
GTAAACACGAGGGTTCTGGTGCCTTGTTTGCGGGGGCCGGGTACGTTGTCAGGCTTTCCGCAGTCCGGTGCGCTGCGGACTTTACGGTTTTGTCTTTGTATGCTCGACTCCGCGACGGTTCTCTAGCTCTATGACGACTTCTTGATGCCAGCAGCCTTCCGAATAACACTTTTCAACAAGGTATCAAAGTACGCCTGACTGTTTGAATGGGCTGCGCAACCGACATTTCCAGGACAATTCTGCGTTGATCTTCGTTTGGGTTCCAGACGACCGCCCGGGTGTGACTAGACGTAACTGGTAGGTAATCCGATCTGTACACAGTTCTTTATTCATCAGAGGATTAATCTATACACGCCTCTAGTAAACAATCTGCCGGTTTGCGCGCTATTTCGGAGCAAACGTGCGCGCGGTCCTCGAGGCCGACTCCATCGATGCGAACAAAGCAAGGATACAAACGGATGCCACAAGAAAACCAAGAGCTCACTCAATGCAATCGGGATGGCCTCTCCAACTTGGCATTTGCTGGGTACGCTGCTTGCTTACACAGTGAGCTCTGGGCTGGTAGCGATTGCGGGCACGGGAAACAAAGAATCAACCCGATCAGGGCCGAGCGCAGGAACAACGGACGAAACGCTTCAGGATTCTATTTGGCCGAGCCCGAGTTTCTCGATGCCGAGGGTGACGAGGCGAGGGCAGAGCGGACAGCCTTGCAGTCCAGCCCGAGCGAGACGCACGTTCGGCATCACGTTTGTATAATAAATGTTGGTGTTCAAGGCTAAATTTGGGACTTTTCAGACGCGAAAAGCCGCTCGTTGTCATTTAGCAGATGCCGAGCGAAGCCTACTTCGGGGATGTTGGAGATTGCAGTAGGCTTTTTGATGGTGCGTGCCGCGCTGTCGTGACATGTACTGGCCAAGCATACATTCCGCCGATCGTGCGGGATATTCGCCGCCGGTCGGCGGGGGGGGGGGGATAGATAGTGAGGAGAACATCCGCGGCAGCGTAGAGGCTATTTATGGCGTCGAGACTGGCCCCGGACAACTGGAGGGTGGAAGCGTTGTTATGTGGGGATGGGGAAATGTGACAAAAAGGGAGGGGCGTGGTCGGGGATTTGATCGATGACGTGACTAGGGGATTATACTTCCGAAATTGAATTTAGACAGACAAGCACACTGGACGACGACGACACCCCATCATGACTACGCTGCTCGAGCGTGCCGTCAACATCCTCAGCGACGTCGTCCACGTCACCCGAACGCCCTCGCTCACTGATACCGACGACTCAGGGCCCAGTGATGCCCCACTTCTCTCACCTCCCCCGGTCCCCTCCCCGACTCTCCCCGCGACCACCAAGCCGCGACACTCATTGCTCGTCGACACTTCCTCCGAACCAATGCCAGGGCCAAAGTCGCTGTCGAGTCCTACGTTGACGCGGCTGGACTCGCCGCGTACACACGTGCGCACCAACTCGCAGGCGAGCAGCATGATGTTCTTCCTCCAGCGACCTATTATCATCGCGCTCTCCCAGCTGGGAATCCTGACTAACCTTCTGCGTTACCTCACTTGGCACGAGTTTCGTAGTCTGGTCATGACCTCGCGCACTGTACGGGCCGCACTCGATGTTGATGAACGCATGGACGTCATCCTCGCACGCTTCGTTCCCGGCTACCGGTACGGTGTGCGCCCTCCAAACCAGATCCGAGTGTCAGTGGACGACCTTGAAACCTTCAGTGAGCAACCTTGCCCCGTGGCGGTGACCTGACGCTGATATGTCCTAGTTCTTTCCCAGCACATTTCGCTCCACTTGTACCCCACGCATGCCCTCTCTGTCGTCGACTCGCTCATGGACATGATGCAGCTAGTGTCCGGCACGACCAAGCGTTTCCAATCGCTCACTGCTGCTCATTCGCGCATTGTGCTTTTACTCCGCTCGCGCGTGCTCGCGGCGCCTAATCCTCCAGAGATCGACGATTCCGCGGTTGTCTCGGCCGCGGCTGCATCCAAGGACGCCACAGCTACCCGCCAACTAACGTTCCCAGCCCCTCTCTTCTGTGCGACGCTGGTAGATCAACCGAAATCGCGGGCCCCGTCTCAAAAGACTACATCGACTCAGCTGACAAAACAGCGTCTGCGCCGACGACTCTCCGCCTCGACGACTTCACTTTCATCCCTGCTTGGTATTTCTGCGAGAAAGCGACCCCTACCCCCACCTGCGCCAGTTAGTCGCCGGTCCTCTATCTTTATTTCGGCCAATAAGCGTGCGTCTACTTATGGAGGTCACCCCCCGCGGAGTCGCAGCACACCGCCTCAGACGGCTAGCAGATCTGAGGATGGAGACCTATCTGCGCTCAAGCCACCACGACCGTTCTATCGTCGCCACGCTTCTCTTCCTGGCAGCTCGGCCTCTTCTATTCGGGGTTCTCTAGGTGTTGTGTCTGAGAGTGCTGCAGAACATCCGAACTCTAGTACAATCGACCACACTCATATACCTTTACCTGCCGGTCCGCACGACCCGCTATATGCAGCAGTACGCGGGCGCGCCCCAGTACTCCGAGTGTTTGTACCGACAGACACCTTGTCTCCCAGCGCGATAAAGGCGTGCGAAGCGCTCCTATACCGCGCCGGCCTGTGGGATTGGATGATTCCGGGAGACATTGTGTGCAACCTCGGCTATGTTCCACGATCAGAAACCAATCAGCCTCAGTCTTCCCAAACGCCAAAGATTGATGAATTTGGTGTCGTCGGAAGCTTCGGGAACTTGCTCGGTGAACAGCCGGAAGATCCGCGAGGATGGCTAATTTTTACCGGCAAGCTACTCGTACCATACTTCCCTCCTGCACCACCTCCGCCGGACATTGATGCCCTTCGACTCCCAGGGCCTGCATACTATGCGCATCTCGGCCCGCCAACTGCAGGACTAGTCTACGCGCTCAAGATCCCTCACATTAGCTCAGAACGTAGGATGAGGTTGGAACGCAGTGCAGGGTTGGTGGGGAGCAGGTGGGGTGTGGCTCGTGTTTGGCGCTGGGTCTGGGTGGCCAAATTCCGGGTAGAGCGGACCGAAAATATGGGTGATGAATGGGCTGGGGACTGGGTTCTCGAAGGAATGGGCACGCGCGAGGGGGAAAAGGTGCTTTTGAATGCCATGGACGGCGAAGATATGCGGTTCTGGGAATTCGTGAGAGAGAAGAGCGGAAATGGGAGGATTTGGTTACGGTGAGCTTTCCGGTTTGGGGTTTGAGTTTTTGTGACGGTGACTGATATGATTGATGGTTAATAGACTCGTTGATGCTCCCGCGTTGTCCATTTCGGACGCAGCGTCAGCCGTCGTGCCTCCCAATGTTGTTGCTGATGAAGCCAAGGATTCATCATAGCCTGGATAATTTCTTCGGACAAAACCTACCGCTGGGATGGGTCGCGGACACGACCCTTGCCTCGCATTTTCTTGCATGTTTGACGCGCATCGTACAACGCTCTATATTACGGCTCGGTTTATGCACCTTTTATGGACCTGGAACATTCCTATTGAACATTCCTTGATTTTTCTTTCATCTCGGTGAGCAGTACAGGGCTGCTCTTGTCCTTCCCTCTCCATCTCTGCCCGGTGTTTCCTTCATTGAACTTTGTGTCGATCTGCATCGTGCTGTGTCTCTTGCTACACTTTTGTTCGATCGCTTTCCGTGCTGTCTCCCTTTTGTATACTGAAAGGGGGGAGGTGTGTAAAAATTTGTCGTAGCTTATTTATTTAGACAGACCTGTGAGGAGGTTTTGCATTCAATTTGTGGTACTTCGATACCCCTTTCTTTATTACTGCGATGATTTAGGCTTTAAATACGGCGGCCATGTGATGCCCCCGTTCCCGGAAAGAACTGAGCTGAAACTAGGTGTGTGGTGGACTATGGCATTTCAAGTGATTTCCCCAGTCGCGCAAGTTCGGGTCTTGCAATTAAACACGAAAAAAAATCTGGACAAAATCCCTCGAGCTTGCTATGTGCCGTAGTTTCAAATGACTGAAACAAAGCGGTATCTTAGAGTCATCGTCATCCAACGAGCTTTGTTACAACAACCTCAAAGGTTCAACTAAATGTTCACGGGCCCTTTTGTGTCGGACAACACTCGGGTCGGATGGGCGAGGCGAGGTCGGCTATTGTGCGCAGTGGTTCTTAGGACTAATCTGGCCACTCTTAGGAGACTGTATGCTTAATTTTTTGAGCCTTTCTGTGGTTCATTGATGTCACACAAATACACCAAGCACCTAAGGTTTGACTTATCCCCTCGATGTGACCACCCCGCAGAAGCGAGGCTTTGCACAACCCGGATGGCATCGATGCAGCAAATGGCTCTATAAACTCTGCTTATCCCCTTATTTCACTCCAGGCTCTCTCCCGCCTGTTGAGCGCAGAAAACCGACACGAAAACGAGTGAATACGAGCAAGGACACGTAGCATACACAGACGAGAACCCGGAAACAAAGCGGGTGGTACTGTGCAGCTGGTCATGACTAAGCGCTAGGAAACTGGCACTCCGACGCCGCCTTGCCACTTTTACCCCCAACCAGATTCTTCTTGGGCTTGGGTTACCTCGAGTTTTCGGCACTGCAGCTACCCATCTCGACCTTCTCTCTGCAGTCTTATTTATATCAAGGGAAGGTAGTCAACGTCTCAACACTCCCTGCGTTACTTGGTGCTCCCCCAGCGTTTTTCATTACAGTCAGCTACCGAATTATCCTATCTGAAGTCACCCGCGCCCAACATACATTGGTCCGGAGTATCGATTTCTTGCCCGAGCCTTTGGATAACCGTGTTCAAGGCGAGATGCAATTTGACTTACGTGTCAAGGCCGAAGCACAGTCATCATCTCTCGAAGTGTCCTTACAGTTATCGCTTTTTATGTCACCAGGGAACAATGGAGTTAGTTTTTGTTGCCTGAAACCCAACCTATGCTCTCACGGTTTGGGGAAGTTACGTTAGGTCCTTCTTAGGTGAGCTTGGTGCGACTCTGATTTTGCCGAGGCGGCCCGAAAGCGAGAAACAGCGGGATTTAACGCAATAGATTGGAATGGCCAAGTTCTGGGCGTACCCCGGCAGAACGTCAGCCTTTGTCCAAACTCGCCTTGGCGGTGACGGGGCAATCGGTCTTCATATATTTCCTGAGCGGGGGATCGTATTGTCATGTCCTGTGTGTACCTCTGGAAGGTCAGGGTGATTATGTCGTTGCGTCAAATTACGACTCGTATTTTCCTTTGCGGGTGGGGCGCAGCAGGTATTCATTTAGTGTCCGTAGGTTCGCTCGTAGCCCGAATTCTCTTCCCACCAATTGAGGAATCCAGCTGGCACTATTTCTCCAAAGTCCTATCTCCGTCTATCCCGAATTCGCCAGATCACCTCACGCTTCCAAACCAACCCTCACCCCAGCAGCCACAACGCACCAGTACATTCTTTCCCGCACTCCCACTCGACATTGCCATTCACTATACTCTTGGCCCCTCATCCCGTTCCTTGCTACCTTGCTTCTTCCACCACGCTACTGATCAACCGCTGCTCTAAGAATCCTCCGTGCATACTGCGCATACATCCTCGCCATGGGCGCAAACGGTGTCCTGGGAGCATTCATCCACGCCACAGCCTTGCCTGCCCAACTCCAAACTCAAGCTTGCCGTGTGGTTTTGTTTTCGGTCTTGTTCGTCACGGGAACCACGGTGGGGGCGTCCGGTATTTCAGGTGTTCACTGGGGCGACGCGATGTTTATTTGGGCAAACGGGATCGCAGAGTTTGGGGTGAGTGGGATTGTTGCTCGATGGAGCGAAACGGATTTTGAACAGGCGGGAACGCGGATAAAGCATATGAAGTGTTGGCTGTGGAGTTGTTGGGTTGATGATCAGGTGGGTGGTCGGGCAGGGGTGTTCGCTAATATCGTAATAATTGGATTTATTCTTCGGCCTATGGGTGGGTAGACGACGTCCCATGAGCATACTGGGCGCTCTTCAGAACCACAGCAAAAAAAGTAGATTAGGTTGAGTAGAAACTTATGCGCAGTTTGGGGCACTCACGGAGCCAAGGTTCGATGGCTTGATCTGGGGTTGTTTATGGTCAAACATGTAAAGCACAATCAATGCGTGAAACCTATTAATATCTAACCCGCGCGCCTCCGCAAATATAGGGTCATAGGACCAATAAAACTCTCTATTCACTCAGACAAAACATTACAGTCAGTGGCAGGCGCCTAATTTACTTCCATTCATCAGTGGCTGTGCTGACTTTCGTTCAAGTCAATGATCACCACATCGCTTCGCACGCCTCCCAGCGCGACATATATATCCTAATCTTTTCCCCACGTCCCAGATGACTTTTCTCGACATGTCTGGCGAGAGGAAAATCCGCAGCGATCCTAGTATTTTTGTTACAACAGGGCAACCCGGACAGGAGATGTAAGTGGTGGCGGGCTGGGGTAGCATGATGATGGGCTGAGTGGCTGACTTGGAATCAGATTGCCCGAGGAGGGGAAGAAGAATGTGTTAATTACTTCTGCGCTACCTTATTGCAACAATGTTCCCCATCTTGGTGTGTACGATAGTCGATTGGTCTATGCGATGTTACTCAGAGGGGTGAACAGGTAACATTATTGGAAGTACGCTCAGTGCGGACGTATTTGCTAGGTAATTTTGCTGCGATATTCCAGGGGTTTAGCGATCGCTAATATATTTGACCAGATACAATCGTTAGTAATTCAGATATTGACCGAGTCCAGGATTTAACCTCGACTACAGGAGGAAGGAATCGAAGAACGCTTTATATTTGCGGAACGGACGAGTATGGGACGGCGACGGAAACGCAAGCTCTCAAGGAAAATATTACCCCCAAGGAGCTATGCGACAAATACAATGCCCTCCACAGGGAGACATACGACTGGTTTGAGCTCAGGTAAGCATGGATTTATTTCTTACCAAAAGCCTACTTATCACGCGTACAGCTTTGATCACTTTGGCCGAACATCGGTCCCGGAGCAGACTCAGTAAGTGTGTTCTACTTACGGTCTCAAGTTAACTAATATCAAGTTCATAGTGTCTGTCAAGAGGTGTATATCAACCTGTCCAAGAACGGGATGCTGCAAATGCAAACCAAGGACCAGACATATTGCGAAAGCTGCTCCAAGTGAGTCGGCGACAGAACCAAGTGTAGTCTGTCGTGTGACAGTGTGTCTAGGTTCTTGGCGGACCGATTCGTTGAAGGCACCTGCCCTAATTGTGGCTACGATGTAAGTCGGACAAGTGTTAAAATCCTTGTGTATCATTGCTAACTTACTGATAATAGGACGCTCGGGGAGACCAATGCGATGGTTGTGCCAAAACCCTTGACCCCACCGACCTTATCAACCCTCGCTGCCTTGTCGACCGGACACACAAAGTCACCACCCGGCAATCGGCGCACATGTATGTTCGACTCGATACACTTCAGCCGCGTCTAGAAGAGTGGATCAAGCATTCGTGGAAGGAGGGCAAGTGGAGTCCGAACTCGGTGATCAACAGCGATGGGGAGATTGTCGATTCACGCCTCAAAAGCGGATTGCGCCCGAGTCCAGTGACAAGAGATCTGACTTGGGGTGTGCCGGTACCGAAGACAGACGACGTGAATAGTGCGTTGATGGAGGGAAAGGTTTTATGTAAGTGATATTTTGCCTTTTTATGCTTTCTTGAAACCAACAGTTTATATAGATGTTTGGGTACGTGGCCAGACCATTTCGGGCTTGAATCTGGTTTGACCCTGGGCTAGTTTGACGCGCCATTCGGATACCCCAGCATAACGGCGGCGTATACTCCGGAATGGAGGCAATGGTGGTTCAACCACAAGAATGTCCGGCTGTACCAGTTCATGGGCAAGGATAACGTGTACTTCCACACTGTATTCTGGCCGAGCATTCTGCTTGGTGACGGACGTCCATGGACAACGTTGCACCACTTGTCAACTACTGGTACGTTGCTTTCGTTTCAGACTAGCACGGGCGTTTCTGTACTCAATTAGGCGCTTTAAGAGTACCTTAACTATGAATCCGGCAAGTTTTCCAAATCGCGAGGCGTTGGCGTCTTTGGCCCTGGAGCGAAAGAGACAGGTATTCCTCCCTCGGTTTGGCGGTACTACCTCTTGGCCTCTCGACCGGAAACGTCAGATTCCATGTTCTCTTGGGCAGATTTTGTGAGTATATAGTACCAAATGCGCCAATTTTGAGATCTAACCACCCGCGTTAGATTGCGGGGAACAACAATGTTCTTTTGAAGAAGTGAGTTGTGGACCAGCCGAAACCCGAACTTGATTTTGATATTGTTCTTGCAGCTTCGGCAACTTTGTTAACCGGGTTGTCAAGTTTGTGAAAGACCAGTTTGGCGGTGTTATCCCGGAATCCGGCGATGCAGAGGGCCCCCTTCCAGTAAACGAGGACGAAGCAGACCCGACTTTTGTCTCTGAAGTCAACGCGCTCCTTGAAGAGTACATCGACTCGATGGAGCTCGTCAAACTTCGCCATAGTCTCAACCTCGTCATGTCCGTCTCTGCGCGGGGCAATCTCTACCTCCAGCGCTGTGGTCTTGGGAAGGCTCTGCTCGAAAAGGATCGAAAGCGTTGTGGCCAGGTCCTTTCTCGTGGAATCAACCTCATCTATGCACTTTCAGCGCTCGTCCAGCCGTTTATGCCTTCCACATCTGAATCGGTCCTTCGCCAGTTGAATGCGCCCGCTCGGGTTATCCCGTCTGCCCTCTCAACGGATATCCTTGCGGGGCACAAGCTCGGCAAGCCCGAGTTGCTGTTTGCGGTCATCGCGGAAGCCAAGGCGGATGAGTGGCGCAAGAAGTTTGGAGGAACTCAGCAGGCTGTGGACGCTGCGGTTGCTCAGAACGTGCCCCCCATGTCCAAAAAGAAGCAAGCTGCTGCGGCGAAGGCTGCGAAAGCTGCCAAGGCGGCTGCACATTCGTTCCCCAAGACGCCTCAGATGGTTGAGCTGGAGGTCAAGGTCAAGACGCAGGGCGAGCGGGTGCGGGCGATCAAGGAAGGAAAGGTGATAGATGGGGAGACGCTAGACACTGCGTTGGCGCAGCTTTTCGCGTTCAAGGCGAGCCTGAAGGAGGCAGAGGAGCAAGCGGCTAAGGAGGCTGGGGTTGTCCCTGTGGCCTGAATGCAGCTAAGAACTAGCCAACTTAAATTTGTTGTATTTAAATGAATTTCGCTGTCAAGACAATAATACTGAACATGGAGACCTGCTAAACTTTAAAATAGCTACACCACGTATCGCTACAAACCTATCGGGCAAGGAAACGCCAATAAAATGTACAAGAAAAAGCCATGGACATCTTATTCCAATCGCCGGGCCTTTGCTGGCGTTCCAGCCTCTGATGTTACATAGGAAAGGTCACCATCATTCGTCAACGTCGTCTGGTGCGTACGTTTCAAGCTTGAACGGTTGGGCGCGGTTGAAGATGGCCTGTTATTCATTTGGGCAACTGACTTCGCCAGCCTCGTCAAGTTGTCAAAAAGATCAGACATTGGTGCAAGCGAGCGAGCAGGAGTTTGGATGGGATCGCTAGCAGGATTACTGTGGGTGCGGGCGTAGGAGGTAAGGACGGTCAGCAAGTTGGATCGGGTGTATGATAGTTAAACAACGAACCTTGGAGCATCTGGGACGTGTGCATGGCGCACTGGGGAGGACTTTGAGACTCTGAGGAAACTAGGGCCCTCCGCAATATCAGGATATCTACGGGGGATCTCATTGTCTGGCTCAGGAGTGCCCTTGACAAATATACTAGGGAGTTGGTGGAGTATAAGCTAACGAGTTTTCATCCGAGTACTGCATGCTCACCGGGACGGAGAACGGTTTTGACCACTAAAGAACATCTTAGTTACAGGCGTTAACACTAACCGAGAGAAGGTATTTACGGGGTGAGAAAATTGACGCGGGCTGGAGGTGGAGCAGGTGTCGCGTCAAATGTGCGGTCGTTGTTTGTCGCGGGTATAGGTGAGGCTTGAGACGCGAGAGGAACTCGGTGTAGTTCAATTACTTGATTGACCCTAAGCGTTCAGAGTGTAAATGCGCCGCGCAAGGTTGGCTTGGGGTAAGACAACCAACCTCTTATCGCTGGAACGTCCTGTTGCTTGTTCTTGGTGTGCTTCCAGTGCGACAAAATTCAACCGCGGCATGTCTCTCCGGCCCGGGCGACCGCGCTTGGGTTCTGCGCGTGGTCGCGGTGAATGCAGGTTGTTGTTCGTAGGGAGGATAAACTGCGGCTGGGGGTTCCGCTGGGGTTCAACGCCAGGTTCTTCGGCCGGGGCAGCCGGGAATGGCTGGGGTTTTGCGCTCAACAAATCCTTGAGGTCTGGAATAGTGTAGTTTTGAGGGGCAGCGAGGCGACGTTGAGTTATATTCGGCTCTGGAATAGCAACTGGTTCATCCTCAGGCACGACAGAGGGCACATCTTCAGTGGAGTCGGGTTGCGCGTCCTCTTCAGCGGTTTCCAATGGCGCTGAGTCGGGCAGCTGCGAGGGCACTTCCTGGGATTCATTTGGAGGAAGGCGAGGACGAGCAACCCGTACAAGCCGGTGCTTGAGTGGTGGCTGACGGCGTCGGCGTTTCCGGTGCTTGGATGCTGCATGCGTTGGCATCGGAGAGCATGAAGGTGTGGAGGTTGGGGTAGTTATGCTGCGAGTTATTTGCCGCGAACGGAGGGAGAGTTTGTTCTCGTCTTCGGCGGGGTGGAGGCGCAGAGATCGTCGTTGCTTGTAGGTGGTAACATTGCGGCGGCGCCGAGCTGCAGTGACCTCGGCGGTGGTCGGGCCAGCCAGAGGCGTGAAACCGAGATGTTGAGAAGGTGGGATAAGAGTTTCATTTGAATCTTGATTCGAGTCCTCCAATGCACTGGTTATGGAATCCAACGAGGATGAGTCTCCACGGGCAGAATCGCCGGCTGCTATCAATTGGGGCTCGGGAGCTTGCGAGCCACTGATACTTGGGAGACCCTCCTGAGAATTGGGTTTCGGGGTCGACTCGGCTTTGGCCATGGCGGAACGTTTGCGTGAACTCCGTGTGGCTACGCGGTCATTGGGTCCAGAGTCCACAAATCGGCTAAGTGAGGGATCGACTTGTCTTGTTCTTTTCCTGGTGCGCTGGGAGAGCTGCATAAGTAAGTGTAAATTAAAGGTGAGTCAAGACTTACTATGATGGGTTGGCTGGCATCCATGATTGACGGTATATTTTTGTCAGATTCTTAGCCGCTGAGTAAAAAAAATCTCGAGGGAGGCAAGGCGTCGGGAGACCAACACGGACGTGTTCTTTCTCTTGGAGCTAAAAGACTTTAGCAAAGGTCGTGAATGCGCAATCCGGAAAGTGGTGGTGGCGATCCCAAGGAATACAAATGCACGTGCGGTCTCATATCCGACTTGAACCCTGACGGCGGCAATTTCCAATCGCTTTCACTTGCTTGGCGGCCATCACGATGTCTGACGCGATTGAGACATATAAAAGTGAGTCAATTTGTAGATCAATAGTATAATGGTGATCTAAATTTTATTTTAGATGTACTGGAGAGTCGTGAGAACCACATTCGAGAGGCCTGGATAAGGGTCATGGAGACACGGCTCGTCCGGGAGGAGCTCCAGAAATGTCACAGATTCGAGGGGGTTAACCACTATCAGTCCTGCAAGGAGCTGGCCGAAAGATACATTGATATGCTGAAGGATGCAAAGGTAAGTGTCTGGATATCGTATAGGATTTGTTCGTTCACCGAGTTACGAAACCCCCTAGGTTAAAGGCTATACCGTTGTTGAGGAATAGAACGTGGCATCATATACACTCTAATACCATCTATCGCCGGAAACGCCCAGCAACCCGTCGCATTTTGCGCTGGAATATGCTCATGGCTGGCCAGATGTCCCGTGTGAAGATGCCGAACTCACGGCAACCACTCCCATTACTATTCCGCGCCGTGTCGCCGACCTTCTGACTGCTCTAACCCCGAGGGGTTTTCCTGTCCGAGTCGCATTGCCTCGGGCACGGGAATCCGCAGTCCCAAACCCACTGCTACCCACAGTAGTTAGATTGAGATGGCTCGCTACAGCCAACCCCTGGCGTGCCAAAGCCAAATTCCGCGCTCGTTGAGCCGCGATAGTGCTACGATATCCAGCTCTTGTCTACAAGGCACAGGGACGCATTCGTTGGTGTTGGCATGGCCTCACGGGCGCTTAAGATGTGCACTTCCCTTATAGCAGTGTCACACTGCCATTGGCGGTCTCGATCAGCCAACGACTGAAAAAGATCGTGCTGCGGCTGAGGACAACCACAACACTCCCTCCCTTCCAGGTCTTGTTACTCACCTGAAACAACTGATCTAGATATATCCGTTAAACTATCATGTCGTGGAACAACCAGTACGCACCACCCTCCGGTCCGCCCCCTGGCCAATTTGGGTACGCGTTTGGCCTTCATCCTTGACAAGTCATACGGCTGACGCCTCTCCGTTTTACCTCTCCAGCTTTCCCAATCCGTGAGTCCCCGCATACGACCATGTCCAACGTCGTCGTCTCATTTACGTTATTATGGTGTTAGGTCCCAATATGCACCGCCGCCCGGTCCCCCTCCCCAGGGTGGCTACAATCCTTCATACACCCCACCAAGCGGACCGCCTCCTGGCCAATTTAGGTACGCAGATCGAGTAAATGATCTCCTCTATAACCCTAATTTTAGCGATTTCAAGCTTCCCCCAACCCGGCGGGGTTGGTTCAGGCTACAATCCATCCTACAGCCCATCCTATGTCCCCCCACCAGGACCCCCTCCCATCCCAGCTAACCGCCCTGGTGGGGGCTACGCGCCCCCGCCCGGACCTCCTCCAATTCAACACAAGGATTCTGGCAGTTCGGGGTACCCTGGACAGGCATACCACCAGAACCAGAACAACAATAATGGCCAGGGCTGGCAACAGAATAACCCATCTTATCCCGGTGGCACACCCATAAACTGGAACAACCAAAACCAAGGTGGAGCGCTTAACAGCAATGCTGGCGGTGCCCCGCCCGCATCATGGTACAATGGGTAAGTCTGATTGCCTTCTACTCGTGGCTGTAATCTGATTTACTGCCAATAGCCCGCCTGGAGGGCAGACCGGATACGGAACTGGTGGCCCAGGTCACCCTGGTGGCGCGCCGGCGGTGGGCAATACACGTAAGTATTCCTTGTTAAACTACCAGAGCCTTCCGCCTGAATTTGCCCGCAGATATGCCTCCCAGTGGTCAACAAGTGTATGGCTCCTCGCAAGGTGGAGGGGTGCAAATGTCCTTCCAATGTAAGTAGCGTTGGTCACCGGGCCTGGAGCACCATGTTAAAAATAAACCCTAGATTCGATGTGTACTGGACGGAAGAAGTGCCTTACGGTAAGGCGTTTCTGGCTCAATAATTCTTGCCTTGGCTGAACCTACGTGTAGATCGGTATCAACTACTTTGGCCAAAACGGAGAGTTACGCGGTTGCATCAACGATTCCAATAACCTCAAGAACTTTTTGTGTCGTACGTGTACTCTTTTTGGCTTCTTGGAGCTGCGTCAATGTTTTCCATAGGCCAATTCGGTTACAAGCAAGAGGACATTGTTCAGTTGACGGATGATTCGCCTAATCCCCGTCAAAAGCCAACCAGGGCGAACATCGTACGCCAATTCTTGCCACAGCGTGACGTGTTATTGACGCGTCCTACAGATGGCTGCTATGCAATGGCTTGTTAAAGGTGCCCAGCCGAACGACTCTCTGTTCTTCCACTACTCCGGACATGGTGGCCAGACGAAAGATCAGGATGGAGATGAAGCCGATGGGCAGGATGAAGGTGGGTTCGGATATGAAACTTGGACAAAAGCTGCCAACTAACACCCGTAATCCTAGTCATTTACCCTGTCGATTTTGAGCAGAATGGACATATCGTGGACGACGTATGTGCCTCCTGGTTGATTTCACGTACGATGCTGATGTTTTGATACCATGCCAGGATATGCACTCAATCATGGTTCAGCCACTGCCTCCTGGCTGTCGTCTCACCGCGATCTTCGATGTGAGCAAACTACTTTCTTTCGCCCGAAACCGTGAAGCTCATTGGTGCTTGATCTGTTTAGTCCTGCCATTCCGGGTCTGCTCTTGGTTGGTTGAGTTTCTCGGCTTCCCTAAGTCCTGCTGACTCGGTTTAGACTTGCCTTATATCTACTCCACGGAAGGCAAGATTAAGGAACCCAACTTGTTGGCTGAGGCCGGCCAAGGCCTACTCGGTATGTGTCGCTATCTCGTTTACACTCCTGATCTAATTCATCTGCCGAAGGTGCCGGGTTGTCCTATGCTCGCGGAGACATGAGCGGCGTCATGAAAGGACTCGGCGGTCTACTCAAGACTGCAACTGGGTCAAACAAAAAGGCAGAAGCATATGCTCGTCAAACCCGTACCAGCCCAGCCGATGTTATTTCTTGGTCTGGATGCAAGGACTCACAGACTTCTGCGGACACAGTTGAAGCTGGCGAGGCCACTGGCGCCATGAGCTATGCGTTCATCGAGGTTCTCACCCGGCAACCTCAGCAGAGCTACCAAGAGTTGCTCAATGGTATTCGGGATATTCTCCGCAACAAGTACAGCCAGAAGCCTCAGCTCTCTAGCTCGCACCCGATGGTTCGTAAATCCGGTTGCTCCAGTTTTGTTTTTTTTTGCACACGCTAACATAACTGTTTCGTCAGGATACTACTGTCTTGTTCATCGCTTGATGATTGAATCGAATGGTCTGTGTGTAGTCTGTAACTTGGCCCTGTAGAATGTGATGATCTCTCACTTTCGATCTGCGCAAGATTTGCTACGTGAGATTCAGGTGCTCGATTCGGGCATTGCACCCGATGTGCTTGGTAAGGAAAGACGATCGCCAGTAAGGATGTTGCTGAGTAAACAACCTCCACCAATAACCGCTGGGTTTCCACGACCCCAAGTGCAAGCTGAATCACCCCCTTGAATTACTCTTTCAGCCTGAGAGGTAGTGACTTGGACCAAGACAACCTGTGCGAACTTTTCTTCATTTAGAGAGACTACACGCTATGAACACACCACAAAGGTCGGCACCACAGTTACCTGTCCCACGCAATGCTATAAAGCCTAACTGGTTGAACGAACAGGGTGATACCCGCGTGGCGAGACCTGCGGGACAGTAGCAACATTCCAGAATTCACAGTGCGCCATGTTAAACTCGCCCCTCCCCCCCAGTCTCTCACATAACCCGCTGGCAGCTACGCTCAGTTTGCACAGGGATCGTTATAGGATGCGTGCTTTGCTTTACCAATATGTATTTCGGTCTGCAGACGGGGTGGATCAGCATGTGAGTGCCCTAGTAGCTATCACCAGTCGCTCATAGTAATTCTCACCCTAATATTTAGGATGTCCATGCAGTCTGCACTTTTAGGATACCTTGTCTCGTTGATGTTCCCTCGGCCTATCACAATTCAGGAAAACGTAGTGCTGCAGACAACTGCCGTTGCCACTGGAACGATGCCGTGAGTATATCTGTAGCTGGCCCATTTGTAATGCACCAACATTCTTGAGTTAGGCTCGCTGCAGGATTCGTCGGAATTATCCCGGCTCTAGGGTTGCTAGATTATGAGCGCGACCACGCTCATCCGATACGAGTGGGCTTGACGGACGGTATACTTTGGGGATGTGCTGTTGCGCTTTTCGGGTGAGTATCTTGGTCTGACTAACAAGATTCATGTTTTGATGTCGAAGTACCAAGGGTGTTCTTAGCGCCTCCTCTGCGGCGTCAGATGGTACGTTAGTCGTGCTATACTCAACACTGTGTTTATTGGTTGGCCAGATTGTCAAGGAAGAGCTGGTGTTCCCCTCAGGCACGGCCACCGCGCAACTCATTGCAGTACTACACCAAAAATCGGATGGTGTCGAAGACGCTGAACAAGCTGAGGGACACCGCTCGGTTTCACGCATTACCAGACGTAGAGGCTACGTGGTGCTCCCTACGGCAGACCCGACCGCGATCACCCAGACTAGTCAGGCTCCCGATGTTGCGGGAAGCGAGAGCACGGATGTTGAGGATAGCCTATATCAACCTGACGTTTCGCATAGTTGGAGGGTACTGGGGACGAGTTTCGCGGCATCATCGCTTCTTACCGTGCGTTAACCTTCCTATTGTAAGGCTTGTTGGTACTTACATGCTGCCCCTAGCTTTCCTCGTATTTTTTCCCGGTGGTTTTCAATATGCCTCTTTTCGGAGTGTACCTTGCTCGTGAATGGCTCTGGTATTTTTCCCCAAGCCTTTCATATGTAGGCCAAGGTAAGCAATTATATAGTTTGACCAGGGTTAGTCTCCTGATTTTCTGAAGGTATAATCATGGGATTCCCAACAACTTTGAGCATGAGTTTGGTGCGTTGCCGTCAAGATATCAGCTCCCGTTTGCTAATTTTGGGAACAGGGAATGGTCTTTGGTTGGGGTGTGCTCTCGCCTATATCCAAGCTAAAAGGCTGGGCTCCTGGACCAGTTGGGGATATGATCACCGGAGCTCGGGGCTGGATTTTATGGGTTTCTCTGGTATGAGAGTTGTTGACGGACACACCCGCCTAGCTGATCGGTTTTCGTGGATTTTAGTCGATTATATGCGCAGATTCTTTCGTATCGATAACGCCTACAGTATACCGCATTCTCAAGTCCGCATATGCGACACTAGTATCCAAGGTTCGGACTTCCCCGTTTACTGAGCGCTGTCCTGCTCACCTTGACCGTGTAGCGAGTCGCCACAGTCGGCGAGGAAGTGCCGGAGGATGAACCCGAATCGAGGCTCGTCCCGGACAACTGGGTTTGGGGTGGTCTGGGAGCCTCGGTCCTCGCAGGAACTATCCTGGTGTGGACCGTTTTCGGGTATGAAGGCATAAAGCCGTGGGCCACAGTGTTAGGCTTCCTGATTGGGGGTGCTCTCAGCCATCTTGGGTGGGTACATTGAAGCCGTGAGCTCGTAATCAAACTCACAGATGAATTAAGAGCGAGAGCTCTTGGCGAGACAGATCTGAACCCCGTTTCTGCGTTGGGAAAAATTAGGCAGGTGGTTTTGCGATAACGATATACTGGTTAACTGACCCCCCTTACCAGTCAGCTTTTCTTTGCGGTTCTGCAGCCAGGCAACGTGGTAGCGAATATTATTGCTGGAGGAGTAGCAGAAGCAGGCGCCCAACAGTGCGTTGTCTGATTTCACAATGCTAGCAATTCCTCACCTGGATACGTGTACTTAGAGCAGGTGACCTGATGCAAGACCTCAAGACAGGACATTTGCTCCACGCCTCCCCGCGGGCGCAGTTTTATGGCCAGCTGGTCGGCTCTGTAGTATCGATTTTCGTCAGCGCAGTTGCATATAACCTCTACACGCGGGTATATGCTATACCTGGACCTCAATTTCCAGCACCCACTGCCTATGTCTGGCTCTCGTTTGCACGATTGATCGGATCTGGCAATGCACTTCCTAGTCACACGACGCCATTTGTTGTTAATGCTACGGTGGTTACAGCCCTCATTACTGGCTTCAAGATGCGTGCTTTGAGCCAAGGTAAAGGGTGGGCCAAATGGGTTCCCAGCGGGGTCGCTTTTGCGATTGGTATGGTTTCGAGATCTTAGGATATTTGCTTTTCTGACGTGCGCTATACAGGGTTTTTGAATACACCGAGCTTCACCATCGCAAGACTCCTTGGTGGGATCATCGAGCTGCTGTACCAGCGTCGCGTTAGGCAACTTCGAGCTGAAGGGAAGCCCACAGATGACGTGGCTATAGTGATTCTTGCGAGCGGATTTGTCCTTGGGGAGGGCGTCATGAGTATCATTGGGCTGGTGATGAAAGCCTTTGGTGTGGGTGTTATTAGTTGCGGTGGATGCTGGCCTGGAGGGTGTCCCTCATGCTGAATTGTGTCAGTGGCGACGGCTTCATTATAAATTTTAGTTCGGTGTATGTTTTATAGATACATGTCTGTGGCCTGGACTGAGCCAAGAGGTATACAGTTCCAAAGTTCAAGCGCCGAAGCGGCCAAATGATCGTAAACTAAGGGATGCAGATAGACGCTATCACACCTAGTTGCATCCAGGATACCTCATATTCGTCCAGTTGTGATTCCGGCAACGATTCTCGATTTGTTATCTACAGCAAGCGTCTGCCGGTAGTAGCCGTCAGAGTGCAGTATTAAGAACAGTCTTGATTTGCTAAAGCCCCCGCTCTTGTCTCTCTACAAGCTTTACTATGATAGGATTCGCCCGTGAATCAGGTACTCGCGTCCATAATCAAAGTGTCGAAACTATTCTTCAGCCTCTGGTCACTTGTGGCAAGCGTTTCCGCTGTGAGCTTCAGGCCCCATCTTACGCCTCCAGCTCTAGGAATATGCATGGAACTCTACCTAGACCCGGTTGCATTCCTCGACTGCATGCATCTCGCATGTGGCTCGTGTGCCGTAGAGTGGTTAGCGCGGTGAGTATATAGAAATTCTGTATGTTGTCACATTTTCACATCCCCTTGTCCCTTTAGCTCGTCAACTTGCCCTCAGTGTCGAGAAAGTGTTCGTGGGATACGAGATAGCCACCACACCATCTCGTTAATTGACGTGTACCAAACGGTAGCCCCCAACTCTGACTTGTGCCAGGAAAAGACCGCAAGCGAGCGTCAGCTGCGGCGCGAGAAATACAGGCCTAGCCAAGGAACAGTTTTCCGTAATCAAACTCGGGCGAGTCACGGTCCAGGCCAGGCAACCCGCAACCAAACCCAGGCCACTGTCAACCAAGTGCTGCGTAACCCGACCACGTACTCCAACTCAATACCCATCGGCGAAGAATTCGATTTTGGTCCAATGCTCGATTGGGGTGCGCTCACAAGGGAATTCTTTCCCGAAGATATTGAGATGAGAACGTTGGATTATTGGCCAGGTGAAGGTGTGCGTTTGGATGCAGAACCGCTTCCAAGGCGCGAAAACGACCAGTCCACGACCAGTCATGAAAATATGTCCCTGTGAGCGGTATAATTATATTCTGGTAGTGAGCAATACCTGGATACATACATGCATTTTGTGTAGTTTTACCTCATTCGCTGCGCACCTTAAGATAATCAACTCGCTCATGTTCGGCCATGAATTGTATGTCCGGACGTATTGCACTTTTGTAGGGTTCGGAATTCATTCTTTGGACTAATCATGCTACTTCTTTCGAGTCTTGGAAACCAACACGACCAAACCGCGTAAATCAAATAGTATGCTACTCTACCACGTTGTGGTGAAGGCTCTTTGCTATGTCTTCTTTGCCACGCCCATTGAACGTGTGGACACCTCGTGTTCATTCAATTATGGGCCGAAGGACAATATCTTCGCTTTCAAGATTTCCGACTGTCAGTTTCGTCGTCAACGAGCTAAAGTACACTACCCTGGCCTCACCATTACCTTTCAAGGTTTTCGAATTCCTCTGTGGCGATTGTAATGGCGGATTTTCGCCGTGAAACAGACGCTCGCGCCCATAACCCCAACGCTGAGAATCTCCTTCAGCCCTTGGTAACATGTGGTAGGCGTCTCACCTAGGACCAGAAACCGCGAAATGCCTCATGTCCTTTAACATAGGTATATGTATGGAGCTCTACGTAGACCCAGTTGAATTTCTCAATTGCTTGCACCTCGCATGTGGCGCATGTGCTGTAGAGTGGCTAGCAAAGTGAGTGCATGGTAACCCTTTGCCACCACGTCTTTCATATATCTTTGCACTCTATAGCTCGTCAACTTGTCCCCAGTGCAGAGAAAGCGTCCATGGCACACGAGACAGCCACTACGCTACCGCAGTAACTGATGTGTATCAGGCGATTGCCCCCAACTCCGACTTGTGTCGGGCGAGGACAGCGGATGAGCGTCGCGCGCTACGCGAAAAGTATCGGCCAGGTCAAGGGCTAGTTTCTCGTAACCAGACGACGCGCGACCAGAGTCAGCGACCCGAGCCCCTTAGGTTCGATTTTGGGCCTTATGCGCCTGGCGTTGTCCAGCTTGCGACAGAGGCCTTCCCAGTGAGCCTCGGCCAGACGTCTAATGTGGGTACACTCAATGAGCGGCCGCCATACTTCGACTATGCGGCAGAGCGATCTATCGTTAACCTCGAAAATATGTCATCGTAAGCGAATTTTGACCGACCGCGCTCAAAAGCTGAGGAGAGTTCCATTCCAGGCCTCTAAATCGCTGTCCGTCCTGCGACCCAAACAATACAACAGGATATGTGTGCCCCCAGCGCGCAATTTACGCCCAAAATACTATTCCGGCGGGCCACACCATGTGCGGAGTATGCGCTCGGTTCTTGCCATGGCGAGAAGATCGTAGTGTTTCAAAATGTGCGTTTTATTATTGCGGTTGGTATTACTATGATACTTGCTCAATTAGAGAAACAGGTATTGTGTGCGCACGAACGACTTGCCATGAGATGAGGCAGATATGCCGAGTTCCTCAACAGCTGCAACTGCTCGCTCTTCAAGGTGAGAACGCTTCCCATCTTGACCTTTCACATTCGCTGTTTACATTGGTTGTTGATTTAGATGTTAGATTCCCGCCTGGGTGGATTGTCCCACTCGGCCGTGCCTTGGGCGAAAACACGTACGAACAAGATACGCTCCGAACGTACTTAAACTTGCACAACATGAGTCTGCGCGATACCTTGCGCGAGATCCTTGCGTTCCGTGGGCCGGCCGGACTACCAAGGGCTAGCTGGCATGGCCCCGGATTTCCTCCGTATAACACCACCCACGTTGGTCCAGGTGACAAGGTTTGTCTCCATTGCGCTCAAGACTTGGTAGAGGCGAGCTTGTTTGATTGGTGGCTATCTAAGCAACCAACAGCCGGCCTTTCCGGTGAGTGTGTTCGCTCTCGTTCAGAGGATAGTTTAGTAACGATACTTTCAAGGCGACCATACAAATAGACGCAACTGCCAATATGGCATTGCGTGTGGCACAGCTCGCCGTGACCATGCTCATGCTCGCGAGCTGAACCACATCTGCCAACCAACCCAAACCGACAGGTCTCCAGGTAGTCGCCAACAAGACGTTCCCGACAACGGGAACCGTTTTGTTGCCGAAAGTAGTACCTTGAGCCGAACTTTTCCACCATATAGTCCATTGGAGGTGATTTTCCGAGACAAGGGCAATGAGCCTATGTTTCTGTGCTCTTCGATCCATCGGGACCACCGAGGGGTATCAACGATTCCCGGCAGAGCGACTATATGGAGTCCGTCTAATGTGACGGTTTATTTTGGACTAGACGGCGACGAGCTTGAACAAAATGGAGTTGTACAGGTATTGTTAGATACCCGCGGCATGCGCTGGGTCCGTACTTCTAGGGGCGTTGTTCCAGCGGGGTGTCGGCCAGTTGTAGGTGGGCGAATGGCTCTGAATGGGTCGAGCCAAGAGCTGTACCACTGCGCGGTTTGGTGGCGTGGCCAACGGGTGCCGGGGTACACTTCTCCACAGATGGGTCGCGCAGCCATCTCTTGGGGTGGGTCGGAGTGGTATGCTGAGGATCAGTACGAGCTTTTGTGCTGGAGTTAAGTGATATTGTTGGTGAATATCGTATATATGCATGTTTTCTCTTAGATGTTCCGTTTGAAGAGCCCGTTATCAGGTCATTTTTGAAAATGTTATCTAACACATTGCAAAGATTGTTGTAGTTCAGGGGCCAACTGCCCTAAACATCTACCCCGGTCACAAACGCCGTCGGCTATACACATGAGTCAAAGCATCCAACGCCTCATGTTCGGGCGTCACAGACCCGGCGATGATCCTATTTACTTAAACGGCCATGCGACGAACTCTATAAAGACCCTTCGCTCGTCGTGAGCCTGCTCACCATAATCTCTCCGAATACATCCATTTTGTGGCATTACATAGCATGGCAGACATTGGACATGTGGTTGGCGGTAGTGCTCACAGCTCCGACGCCGAAAACTTGTTGCGCCCCCTGGTGACGTGTGGTATGTCTTCCTTTTTCAAGATGGGGCCAAGTCTCATGATTCGTTGGGACAAGGAATCTGCTTGGGGCTTTATGTCGACCCGGTTGCGCTCCTCGACTGCCTGCACCTTGTGTGTGGCTCATGTGCTGTCCAGTGGCTGGACCAGTAAGTAGTGACTACATATCAAGGTATCACACTCCTCACGCTCTCTAGATCACCAACTTGCCCAGTTTGCCGAGAAAGCGTGCGTGGTGCACGCGATAGTCATCACACTGCTGCCATCGTGGAGGCATACAAGACTATAGCCCCTGGTTCAAGCTTGTGTCAAGAACGAACTTCGGATGAACTCGCCTTGTTGAGTGGGAAATATCGCCCCGGCCAGTTGGCGACTCGCGATCGGGACCGGGATCAGGTCTCAGAAACGAGTGATAGTGATAGTACAACACCCTCGGATGACACTGATCCTGGATTCGAGCCGGACTTTCGCGCTGAATATTACCCCAACTCCCAAACAACGCGTTCTAGGGTGTACCTGCGCAACGTTGGCCGGTGAGTGTTTGTTCGTCATTCGGCTCTGGTTTACTAATTGTGGTGTCTGACGCTAGGTATGACTATCCTTGCCTCTCTTGCGACCCCAATAATACGACAGGATACGTGTGTCCTCAGCCTTGTCCACCGATCGCCTACCACACCATACCAGCCGGTCATACGACCTGCGCGTCCTGTGCTCGGTTCTTACCGCTACGGGAGGATAGCCCAAGTTGTATGTACCTACATTTACTTTTCGGCATTCGCATGGATCCTTAGCCCGATGGCAGGTGCTGTTTGCACGAGAACAAGTTGCCATGAAATGGGGCAGACTTGTGTGACAGACTTGGCGCCGGAAACATTCCTCACCTTGCTGAAAGGTTATATCAATTCCTTTACCCCGACTTTTACCACTAGCACTGACCCCAGTCTTAGATATTGAATTCCCTCCCGAATGGACGTTCCCCCTTACACACGCGTTTGGCGAAAACCCCTATGAGCGTGGAGTTTTCAGGGACCATCTCATTTCACAGGGTGTGAACCTGCAAGAGCTTTTTCGCAGAGTTCTTACTTTTCGCGGGCCGGAGGGACTACCGAGGGCTAACTGGCATGGTCCCGGCTTCGCACCTCAAGACTCTAGAGTTGTGAGTCCGGAGGATAAAACCTGCGCTCATTGCGCTCTAGACTTGCTGGAAGCGAGCTTGTTCGACTGGTGGCTCTCGGAGCGACAAACGGCGGACCTTCCTGGTGGGTACTTTCTCCCTCTTCTTCGAATAACCTTTCATCCATTTGTGTATCGTTTTTAGAAGAAGTACGTAGTCGAGAGGATTGCTGGTACGGTATCGCCTGTCGCACTGCCCGCCACCACCCAACGCACGCAAGCAACATGAATCACATCTGCCACCCAACCCGAGGGGGAGACGACCTCCAGCAAGACGCACCTGAGAACGGAAATCGCGCGGTCGTCGAAGGAACCAGCACGTTGAACCACACCTTCCCAGCGTACAGCCCATCCGATGTTATCTTCCGAGATGGCGGGAACGAGACGATGTTCATGTGCTCCTCGGTCTACCACGACGACGACACTGGAGAACAGTCAGTTATCCCGGGGAAGCTGACAATGTGGGAGCGGTGGGGTGTATGGGTTTATTACGCCATGAACGGCCGCGAATGTCGAAACGACGGGACCGTGGAGATACTGAAGGACACACGCAACATGCGCTGGATCCGTTCCTCAAAGGGAATTGTCCCCCCTGGATGCCGCCCGGTTGTTGGCGGGCATATCACAATTGGAGGGTCAAGAGAAGTGTTGTACCATTGCGCGGTATGGTGGTGTGGTCAGCGAGTGCCGGGTTATACCTCCCCGCGAACAGGGTGCGCAGTGATTACGTGGGATGGATCAGAGTGGTACATTGAGGATGGGTACGAGCTTTTATGTTGGAACTAGTAGCTCGGCAACTGGACATTATTCATTATATGCGCGATTGTGCTTAGTCATTCTGTGTATCCAGATGGGAGCCATGGATGTGTTTCTTCATTGCATGTTGATAATTCCGCATACAAACTGAAACAAATGCCTCGATAACATTATCCTAAAATCCAAAGTGGGTATAAACACGAGCAGATAATCACCCAGCCAGCCTACAGACCGAAACCACGCAACGCGGTTGGAGCCAGCACCTTCAAGAAGGCGTGCATCAAACTGGTCGAAAAAGTGTTGAACAATGACGGGAAAGAAAAGAGCCGAGTCACAATCGATGCGCGGACAGGCGCAGCCAGAGCAGAAAGAAAAAGGTTGAAGGAAGGTGCCCCAGGTAAACCGAGAGCCAAGAGTCAAGAGCCAAGAGCCAAGAGCAGGGTGCGGGCTGGTGATTAAACCAGGACAAGCAGGCCGGTGGCAACGCCAATCATGCTGGCAAGGACGGAAGCTGTGTTTGCGATGGCACCGCTGACCTTGCTATTGGCGACACCCGTGTTTCCACCACTGCCCCCACTGCTGTTTCCGCCGTTGTTGCCACCGACATTTACAGGGGTGGAGGGGGTGCTGGTCGCAGACGCTGATGCAGACGCAGACGCAGTTGCTGACGTTGCGCCGACGACCAAGGTGGTGCGAACAGTACCAGACGTGGCAGCGGCCCTAGGTAGACTATCGTTCAGATGGATATCAGGAATGGGCAAAGCGGAACATACTTGGTGCTAGTCGGGGCAACGCTCGAGGGAGCACTCGACGAAGCAGAGCTCAAACAAGCATCATTGTCGCTCTTGCCGATTTGAACCTATAAGTATACCAAGGATCACATCAGAATCGGCAGGAAAAAATCCAACCTAGTAACGTCAACATACCTCGTCAGTATACGCCTCATTCCCTCCAGCGTCCGTGATCACAAACGCGATAGACCCCATTTTGGAAGGGACGTTTACAGTCCACTGGTATGTCGTAGCATTCATCGGGGGAAGCTCCAACCTACGACCATGCTCAACGTCTGGCTTGAAATGAAGGACCGAACCGACTCACAGGGGTTCCTCGATTTCAGAGTCGCAGCTCGGCAGGACCGCGAGGACAAAAGGCGCCATTTTGCCATGCCAGGTCAAGGTCACAGTGTTGCACTGGAGTATACGATGTTTTTATATCCATGATTTATCAAAAGTCAATGCAAGGGGCGTACCTGGGTGAGGTTCTTGGGAGTATCGATGGTCAACGCAGAGACGGACAAGGCCGCAGCGGCGACGGTGAAAAGAGTGGCGAGGGACTTTCCGAACATGGTTCCAAACAGGTAGTTGGTACAACAACAGGGGTTAATAGATAGGGGCGGTCGACGCTCAAAAGAGTGAGAGGTACAAGGAGAGAAGGAGAGAACGTTGGGCGTAACGAGCGGCAGGAGCGTAGAAGAGGAGAGCAACAGAACGACGAAGGAAGAAACGAGAGAAATTGCAGAGGTGAAATAGTGATGCTTGGCTCCGGCTGTCACCACCGGAGGTCGGAACGGCACACGTGATTATCGGCTTGGCTAATTGTCGGGACAAACATGTTGTGTCATTACTGCTTACGCTACAAGTTTGCACTTGGCTACGCCATTCCCATCATACAACCCAACGACAAACATTGTCTGCGTCTCCAAGTCCGCAAACGCCCCAGAGCTGCTCGTGAAGAACGACCCGTCGCTCTTGAGCACATCGACGACCTTTGCGCCATGCGCAAGATGAGATATCCAGGAACCGCTTGTGCCTGTTTCAGTGCTCGGACTAATATACGAAACCCAGCTGGGCGATACATTCGTTTTCCCCTTTTTGAGCGCCATGAACGCCGGCAAGTATGGGTGCCCAGCGATGAGCAAACGGTCGCCAGCAAACGCAATGTTGTCCACACTAAACGGCACCTTGATCGAGCGTATAAAATCGATGCTCGTCTGGTTCCTCGAATAGAACTGGACCTCGGCGAGACTTGTAGCTGCGACCGCAAGAGTTGAACCGTCTTGGGACACCGCAACGCCGTTTGCAAACGGGATCCGGGACGCAACTGTCTGGACTTTTCGTACGCCTTGGACAGTGTCGAATAGCACCAGACTGACACGGCCGAGCGGGAGAGCGAGCATCGTCTCGAGGATGGGTAAAACGGCGTTTAGCGGCCAACCGAGGCGAAATGTAAAAGCGTGGTCTTGGGAGAGATAAAAAGCCGAGTCGGATACGGCCGCTATTGCGTTTGGCGCGGTGATCGAGGGATGGTGGAGTGTCTTTTCAAACACGAGTGAAAGGGCAGAGGATTCGTGAAAGTGTATGCGAAAGACTTCAATAGTCGGTCGATCGCGTCTGTGGTTGATTACCAGCACGCGCGGCTCCGCTGTGCTGGGAATGACTTCTATCCCGAGAGGGTGAAAGTCGACGTTGGTTGGGAAACCAGACAGCTCGAGTGCATAAGGCGCTCGGGTCGAGCTAGAATCGTAGTGAACGGCCCATAAACCGCCGCGAGGGTTGGGGTCAATCATCGGGCCCTAGGAAAGAATGAGAATCCCGCTCGCCCAAGAAGTCGGACGCGTACCATGACCGTATTCCACTTGAGCCGACCTGGATCGCAGCTGAAAATCGCGACACCTAACGATACCATCAACAAGGGAACAAAAATCAATAAAACAGACAAACCTGGTGCGACCGTGGTTCCATCCTCGCAAAACTTGAACTGGCCATTAGCCTCCTTGTTCCCAACAATGCTACACCCTGCACCAGCGTCATATAGCCTTGGCAAATCCTTTGGGAAAAGCTGCGCTTTGAGAGCATGTTGGTGCGACCATACCCAGTACGACTACCGTTCCAGGTTAGCTCCACAGCCCCGAGCGCTATATTATACGTACAAGCAACCCAACAGCAATCGACTTCCACGAGCGTAGCATGTCCGAAAAAACCCAGCTGGTGGAGGTTCCCGCGAGGAGAAGGAAGGCACGGGCGGTTGTTTGTTCTTCTAGGCCGGTTTATATCTCAACACCAGTATAGACACGGTGTCTCGGGCAGGATCGCGCGAGGCCGACAGGGCCAAGCATCCAAAATGGTCACATGACCGCGATCATGATGACGCACATGCACCATCCATAACTCGGATGGCTCCCCGCTTCCCACCTGCCACCATGTCTACCACGATCCCGACCTCGACCTCACTCACCGAGTCTGCAGTGATCCCATTCCATCTCGACGAGGTCTGGCACTTGATCAAGCTCAAATCAATCCCCAAATTTTGGAGCATCATCAGCTCGGCCGAGGATGTGAACGTCGAGGAAGAGGTTCATGCTGCCAAGTGGACGTTCAAGGATGGAACGAGTGCGACGGTCAAGCTTGAAGAGCATTCCTGTGAGCGTCGTGGTGGTTGTTGGTCCGAGGCCGTTGGCTGACGTTGTGGCAGCAATTGATCATTTTATCACCTACTCTGTGATCACATCGGAGCCTGCGCTTGGGTATTCGTCAGTGTTGAGCCAGATTCGGTTATACCCTATTACGTCAGGAGACCATCGAGGGAGCACGTTTGTGCAGTGGAGTGCACAGTTTAGTGGGGATGCGGGTGTGGGTGAGTTGCTTTCATTGAGCCCCGGGTATAATAATCTAACGAATTGCGTGTTGCAGACGTCATCGAGGTACGTTCTATCGTTTGTTGTTCACTTTACATGGTTGCCGAGAGGTGTCCAGGACGCACGCTACAAGCGGAAAGACGGGCTTGCAGATCTCGCCAAGGCACTTGCCGCGGGAAAAGGCAAGGCCCGTGCGTAAGACCAGAACAAGGTCCAACGAACAAACTGAAACTGACTGTATATGCTGTACCAAGTGCAAATATAAATGGAATGCGTAACGGCGCATACACGCCGGGTGCATCGAAATGAAATTGCGATCAGCGGCGGGGTTGAGCGTCCCCAGTTTAGCCATATCCACGGGCGCCAAGTTGCTTGCCTAACATCGACGGTCACGTTACCCGCCACCCGTGATTCCGCGAGACGCGTGTCTGGAATCCTTTGTGCGGGGGATTGCACGGTGTCCGTCACGTCGCGACTGCTGGCGACGAGCTGGACTGATACGCGCGGCGGATTTGAATGCTGATCCGGTAGCGCGCTGGCAAGGCCTGAAACGGGTTGCAGGTCGCAACGACCAAGGCACAGGACAACGCGAGCGAGGTGCCCCACTTGGCAGGTGGTGAGATCGGGTGGCTACGTGATCTAGATTCCGCCATTCAGGATGCACCCCAGCTTGTTGATCTTCCGGGTGTCGTCATAGATAGAGGCGGACATCGGACAGCCGACGGCGAGCGTGCATACGGCGACAGTCTAGGGACCTGTAAACAGACTGGGGTGGCTCGCAGTGGCCGAGGTCTGGTGAGGGTCGTGGGGACGCGCCCTCTCGCGATTTACGGGTCGCGTCTGGGTGACCTACAGCGTGTGAGCCGCTTGACCCCCAATCATGGTGTTGTAGTTTGCACGCGACGCCTTTACGGGCAAGATCGTCAGCGGCACCGCGCAAGAGGCACGGCAACGTGACTCGGACCCAGATCCAGCTTGTAGGACCCGAGTCACCAGCTTACTCACACGCGCTCTCGCTCATCACCACCTCCCGCCCGCTTACCGTCGCTGCTGTCCGCGACCACATCCGCCCACTCGGCTTTCTCGCCGTTCCCACCCTCGCCCTCACTGCCGTCTCTGCCCCTCGCACCGAGCATGGCCTCACAGAACACCACACCCTCGCCCGTGCTCCCTAGCGCGCTCACCGCGTCCGCCGATCTCGCTGGCCTCGACGCCGAGGAGCATGCCCAGCGTCAAAAGGCCATCGACACATTCCTCGCCCGCACCGAGTTCTCCAAGGTGCGTCTTCCTTCTCGCCTGACCACCACGCCGTGCCTCGCCTCGCGCGTGCTGTGTGCTGCGCATAGCATGCTGGGGGCGTGCTACTCAGTACGCGCGGCGCCAGCTGCCCTGGCGGCGGCGGACGCGTTGTGCCGTGCGCGCGGCGCCCTAGCTCCTCGTCCCAGTCGCTCATTTCCGGCATTTCCAACGCTGACTGCCCTCGCCCACAGCTTGCCCGCGTCCTCCGCGCGCGTCTCTCGTACGCATCCTACAAAGCCACCCACAACGTTGCCCACGTCCCACTCACCTCGCTCGAGCACCAGCTCGCGAGCCGTCCCGCCCCGCCTCCGGATCCCCCGGCCCTTTCTCCGAAGCGCAAGCTCACCCACACCACCATGATGCCCCCGCCCGTCCAGAATGACGGCTCCCGTCTCTGGCGCAGTGCCGGCATGAGTCTCTACCAGGCTGTCCTCGCTCCCAACGACCCTGGCTCGTCGCACGGCCCAAGCCCGGTTCCGAATGGCGTCCTCAGCTCTCGGCGCTCGCGTCCGCACCACGGCCCGATCAATGGCCACCCCTCGAGTCAGCTCAACGGCCGCGAACGCCTCTCAGCCCCAGGGCGTACCGTCCGCAATGCTGCCCGCCGCCGCCATGCCCACACCCTCTCCACCGAGCGCGAGGACATCAACGCGGCTACCACACTTACCGCTATTATGCGCGGCGGAAGCACCCCAGCCACTACCCTCTCGCGCGCCTCGAGTGCTTCGTCTACTGGTGCGCGTTCCGGCCCCGAAATTCCTGCTCCGGCTGGCGGAGGTGGCCGCACTCCCCAGCCTGACGATGCGCAGGCTGCCGAACTCATGCTCTTCTTGGCCACGTCTCCGAGCCCGGCCCGGCCCACTGCGACGCGTCCGCGCCCCCAACCTGCACCATCCGGACTAGGTCTTGGCGTCGACCCGCGCGGGACCGCACGCGTACTCTTCCCGAGCCCTGCTGATGGTGACTCTAGGGTCCAGCAGTTGCCGACCCCAGAATCCTCCCAGACCATGATGAGCACGCCCCCACCCATGAACGGCTCACGCGGTGGCTCGTTCAATCTGGGCGACTACATCAATGTGTCTCCCTCCCCGGGCGTCGCCGGTACTGGCTCAGGCTCAGCTCTTCCGGTTGGCATCATGATGCAGGGCCGTCGCTTATTCGAAGAGTCAGACGGTGCCGCCAGGCAACACGACCGCCATCCAAGTGTGAACTATTAATCGGTTGATCTGTAAATGTAAGCGCCTGCCCTGTCGGCGCGCGTCCTCGCGCTGACCGTCCGTTAGATGGACGCTTCGCTTTATTCACGCTCGAGGAAACACGGACTCACGTTTGATCACACGCTGTCTGTTGTACCTGCTCCCATTTTATCTCGTCGCTGTATCGCTGTAACACTACTCTTGCTCTCCGGCCCATCGCACGAGGGCACGCGCATCCTGGTGCCGATGCCTGCTGCCGGCGTTTGTGTTTATCCCACTTTTGGTTGTATCACTATCTCGGTCTCTGTCGGCCCTTGCTTGATTTTTATCTCCCAGTTTGGTTCGATCTGATCATGTGCACCTGGTCTGGTATTTATCGCTGGCCCTCTTTGGCTCGTTTTGTTTTGACGGGGTTTTCATCGTTTCACTTGTTTTATTGCTCAACTCGTTCACTGTGCCTATTTGTTTTCTCATTCCCTTTTCTTTTCACTTCACCCCATTCTATTCCACACTCCAACAGCCCATAAACGCCTACATGCGCATGCCTTGTCCCGTTTCATGTCTGAACCTGGTTGTGTACAAAGATCCATGCTGCAAATTTCGTCTTGCGATTCGTTGTGTATGCATTGCATGTCGTTTTATGCCATTTTATGACCCATTCACACGAGCCACCTTAGCCACCGGAACCAAATCGACTGTAAGCGCCAAAGTACAAATACATGGATAGCGACCCGCAACCACACACTGCGACAACCATGGTTCCCCTGAAAGACGATGAGAAAGAGAAAAAGGTAGTCCAACTTAAGGGCAAGGACGCCGAGGACGCGATATTGCGATACTTGAAAAAGGTGCGCCCCGTAGCTAGTATCCCGGATTCGGCTAAATGGACGACCGGGCTGGTAGGTGAATCGCCCGTATGGCTCATGTATGTGGCTCCTTCCGTCATATCACTATAGTTGGGTTGTGCTAACACATGTTGCTCGTCTGAGCACAGCGGACATCTCTGCCAACCTCGGCAACACCGTCTCTAAACCCGCCGCGCAAAAAATCCTCCTCGCACTCGCAGAGCGCGGTGCCATTACCCAAAAGACGTACGGTACGCTTCCTATCTCTCCCCAATGTCTCTCTCCTCCCGTTGATACCTCCGAGGCTACAGGAAAGGCAACGTACTTTGTCGCGCTTCAGACCGAGGCAGACGCGCTCCCCGCGGCGGAACTCGCAGCGGCCAAAGCCGAGCTTGAACGCGCGCGCGAGGTGCTCAAGGAGAAGCAAGCAGAGGTCAAGCGCCTCACAACGGGTTCGTCCTGCTCGTTTGCAGCGCATACATTCTGCTTATTGGATATTGGTCCTTGTGCAGAGCTCTCAAAGATCCGTGCAGTCCTGACGGACGCGGAGATTGAGGCCGAGCTTGCAGACGTGCAGATGCAGGTGCGCGGGGCGTTTTTTTTTTTTGGAGGGGCTTGTATTTTTCCCTTTTTGGCTAAAATTGAGATGGGCAGATCGACCTTGCCGAGAACGCGCTCGAGCCACTCCGCGCGGGGTGCCGGGCGCCCGTGTCCGAGGTGGATCTTGCGAAGCTCGACGCCGAGTGGATGCGTTGGCGGAACGAGTGGGTTGCACGTAGAAAAGTGTTCAAGACGTGAGTTTAAAGTTTGCTGCAGCTGTCGTTTCTAAACCGAAAGCCCGGTCGGTAGGATTTGGGAGATGCGAACGGACACGATGAGTAAAGATGAAGGCGAGCGTTTGATGGAAGATCTGGGCATCGAGATGGATACGCCAGAACATTTGGAGCTTGAGCGGAGTGCACTGTGCATGAAGCCTGGTCGGCCAACCAAATCGACCGTAGCAAAGCGCTAGTGAAATTCCAATGTATTTCAAGCATGTATGCGTGTAAAATTAGTTGTACTATTGTTTGGGGGGTTGGTTCAGTCGACAAAGTATATCATGACTATTCAGCGCTCTACACGAAAAGCAAAGATCAAAACTCCCAAACCTGAGCTTCAGACCGTTGGCGCGCCGTCAGACGTCAACGGATCCGACCGTTGGGGTAGAGTCTCCCGCCAGCGCTCCGTAATTGGTTCTCCACGAAAGACCTCGTGTAGCACTTGTCTGATATCCTCGACAAAGACGAACCGGATGCCAGTCTTGACGCTGGCGGGTACATTTTCTTCAATGTCGGCTCGGTTCGCGCTTGGTGCAAGGATGGTGGTGATTCCAGCCCTGTGAGCAGCCAGAATTTTCTCTTTCAGACCGCCCACGGGTAGGACCTGTCCGACGAGCGAGATTTCTCCAGTCATGGCTAAAACGACACTCGCGTCAGTTGGGCGTGGAAATATGGAAATCAAGCAACGCACCAATATCAGGGTTAACCTTGGTCTTGGTCAACAAGGAGACGAAAGCGGTTGTAATCGCGGTCCCTGCGCTCGGGCCTTCCTTGCCAATGCTCCCCTCTGGCATATGCAAATGGATATCGCGGTCGTGCAAACACTGCTCAGTGGCAGAGGCAGTAATACCAAGCTCGTGCGCATGCGTCTTGACCCAGCTGAGAGCAATTTGTGCGCTCTCGCGGATAACTTCGCCAAGTTTACCCGTGAGTTGGAGTCCACCTTTGCCCGGCATTATCTATCGGTAACATTCGGCGTTGGGCGGGTGCACTCGAATCGAGGGTACATACTGTAGCTTCAACAGGCATAACCGCCCCTGACCCGTTCCCAAGGTACCCTAGACCAGTGCTCACACCAGCAGGAGGCGCATAGGTATAGAACCTGTCCTTCTGATAGATCTGCGGTCCGACATAGTCCTTGAGATTATCGCGGGTGATCTTGATGGAGACCGTGTCAGGTACTTTGAGAGGCTTGCGTTCCTCTGTGGTTACGGCGGTCTGGCCCGGGCTATTCCTCGAGGTAGAGGGATCAGGCTCGACCGATTCAACGGTTTTGTTTTCACCCTGAGCGTCAGCAGGCTTATCGGGCATAGCAGACGACTCTGGGAAAGCTTCCTCGCCAAGGTCGGTCACAATCTTGAAAGCCGCCTTGCGATAGATCTAGATAGGTTGGTCGGTGATCACGTTCTAATGATGGTAACCATATGCCCACCTTGTCTATATGCTTCTTCAGGTTACGAACTCCACTTTCGCGACAGTAGTATTTGATGAGGTGGTCGATCGCCGAAGAGTCGAGTGTTACATTCGTGTCCTTCAAACCGGAGGCCTCCTTAGCTTGGGGGGCGAGATACCTCTCCGCAATTTGGGTCTTTTCCTCAGAGACGTAGCCGCTGACTTCCAGTACCTCCATTCGGTCGAGTAGGGGAGCGGGAATCGTGTCGAGGTTATTGGCTAAATTTCAGCTCGTTCAGTCGTAAGGAACATTAAGACAACCACTCGGTTCTCACCAGTGCATACGAAAAGGACACGGGAAAGGTCCACAGGGACGTCCATGCTATAGTCCAAAGAGATTAGCTCAAGCACAAAAAATCGCTAGGGCACCCACTAGTGATCCAAGAAGGCGGAGTTTTGCTCAGGATCAAGCATCTCGAGTAATGCGCTGGCTGGATCACCGTTATGGCCTCGGCCGATCTTGTCAACTTCATCAATTAGGATGAGCGGGTTCTCTGTGCCAACACGCTTGAGAGCTTGGATAATTTTGCTCGGAAGCGCACTAGAATTCACTGTGAGCAGATGATACTTGATTATATTTTTCCCGCTTACCCAACATAAGTTCTACGATGTCCTTTAATTTCGGCAACGTCCGTCAGGCCTCCCACCGAAAAACGGAAGAATTGACGGTTGAGGGCTCGAGCAATACTCTTCCCGATGGACGTTTTACCAACGCCTGGGGGGCCTACGAAACAGATAATCTTGCCTTCAACCGTGCCTCGCAGCTTTCCAACTGCCAGGAACTCTAGGATCCGATCCTTTACGTCTTTCAGACCGTAGTGATCCTCGTCCAGCACCTTGGTAGCGTGGGTAATGGAGTAGTTCTCTTTGGAATGCTGCCCCCAGGGAATCTAAGAGGCCGCATGAGTGGCCACACAGCCCGTAAAGTCATCTATACGAACCTGCGTCAACCAGTCCAGGTAGTTGCGGGTTACGTTTGCCTCGGACGCTGCGGGTTCCAAGTGTTGAAGCTTGTTAAGTTCTTCTTCGAAAACTTTTCGAACACCGTCTGGCATCTTGAGCGCGTTGGCGCGTTCACGCAACTTTTCGATAAGCTTGTCTTTTCCGTCGGATTCCATCCCGAGCTCCTTCTTGATACCCTTGAGTTGCTCCATCAGGTAGTACTCCCGTTGGCGTTTCTGAATCTTGCTTTCGACATCGCGGGAGATCTTGCTCTGAAGCTGAGCATTGATGAGCTCCTTCTTCAAGACCAAAAGGGCCTTTTGCAAGCGTTCCTCGACGATCAAGCTCTCGAGGACGTCCTGAAGCTCGTTGACCTCGCCCGTCGATACAGCCGCTGCAAAATCCGCAAGTTTGTCCGGTTCATCAAAGACATTGTTGGCGCTCTGGCTAATTGTGAAGTTGGTGATTTGGTCGCGGAAGAGTGGGTTTAACTGGGCAATGTCTTTAAAGACTGAAACGATCTCGGACATGACGGCGCGAATGTACTGGTTGGATTTGCTGTACGGTTGCACGGAGAGGTTCTCGACGTTGGCTAGAGATACCGCATAGTTGTGTAGGAACGACGTTTGAATTGGACCTGGGTGGGTAGAGGCATAGTAAATAGGCATTTAGTAGATCATCGCATGATACTTACCGGTGGAATGGTGCTTCGCGGCCTCTGGATCAACCGTCTCAGTCGCCTCTTCAGAAACCTCCTGTATCGTAGCGCTAGATATAGGTTCGGCTGTCGGGGTAAATAAATTCGTGATCCGAATCCGCCGGTGAGGGTAGAGGACAGCCGTAAGGCTTTCCTCTTGCCCATCTTCTCTGCCAGTTGAATCTCCTTTGGTTGCAGGGAATACGCTTGTGATCTGAGCAAATACTCCGACTTGATGAACCGAGTCGATGTCCGTAATAATATCGCTATCCGCATTTTCGTCCTTGAGCAGGAAAGCACCCAGGTACGGCTGCCCCCTTTTCATCATTTCTTTGATTGCGGCGACGACAGCAGGGTTTCGAACAACCACAGCTTTGTAGAATCCAGGGAACAAGGGACGACGAGTGATCGGGAGTGCTAGTACCTGTGGATAGACCTCGGGGACAGACTGCTTGGTCAGAGCAGAGGTTGGAGTAGGCGGATCGGAAGACGAAGGGGGGTCTGAGCCAGGGGGTGCTGAAGAAGACGAGTCGTCTGAGCCATCCCCAGAGCTTGAAGAGCCCGAAGATGACGAGGAGGGCGGCGTTTGGTGGCTGTCGTCATCCGAAGGATTGAGCAAGACAGAGCCGTCACCTGGGCCATCCTTTCCTTCTGGCTCAACGTCGTCTGGGTTCTCTTTGCTGGGGGAGCGACTGCCCTGGCGGTTGTTGATCCATCGTGGGTACAAGAGCGGCGCAGTTGGCCTGGGCAAGTTGAGGGTTCGCGCAGATGAGAAGCTCCTGAGAGTGTATGGTAAATTAAGTGTACGTGAATGTGTTGGTGTCGTTTGGCGTCCTAGTGCTCGTGGCAGACTGTGTACCGAGCGTAGGGCAGAAGATACATTTGCCAGAATACCCGATGTACGCGTCATTTTGGAAATCGGGCTAGGCCATCTTGTGGCCATGGTCAATGGCGGATGACAACACCAGGCCAGCGCAGACAGTCTGGGACCAGAGCTGTGTGGGGCCCAGAGGGATACGCCTGAACACGACGGCCGATACGACGGAGAGGAGGATCGAGTGAGACGAGTTTCGCTGACAAAACGATCGTCATCTCAGAAATAATTTCTATCAGATTAGATTCCGCCATCAATCCGTGGTTTAGGCGCTTGATTCAACCCTCAGCGAGCGACCATACTGACTCCTCGACCACTCACTAATTAAATTTACTCATTCATTCACCATGCCTCCCAAGCAACAGCAAAAGGCGTCTGGCTCCAAAGTAAAGGATGATAAAACGTTTGGTCTGAAAAACGAATGTTCCCCCGCTTCGTTGGGTTGCTGGCTGTCCTGACTTTGAACCTTTAGAAAAATAAATCCGCAAAGGTACAAAAGGATATTGCGCGCATCACCACCGAACAATCTCGTGCGGGAAAAAGTAAACAAGAGGTAAGTGTTTTGGTAATGCTACCAAGAAACACTACTGATATAATCTATAGCTGGAGAAGGAGAGAGAGAAGGCGCTCCGTGCCAAGGAGAAACAAGACGCCGAAAAACGCAAGAAAGAAGAAAGCGAGCTATTGAAACCAGTTCAGGTTGCACAAAAAGTACCTTTTGGTGTCGGTACGTTTTAAACATTCAACCATCAGCGCTTGTACTAACTCGTGTTAATAGACCCCAAGTCAGTGCTGTGCTCCTACTTCAAAGCCGGCCATTGCGACAAGGGGAACAAATGTAAATTCTCGCACGATCTCGACATTGGCCGCAAGCAGGAGAAGAAGGACCTGTATTCTGATTCTCGCGATGAGAAAGCGAATGGTGAGTATTGCCGTCGCGATTTATATCATGGTTAATACTAACAACGCGCTTACTGAAGATACAATGGATAAGTGGGATCAAGAGAAGCTCCAGAGAGTTGTCCTCTCGAAACAGGGAAATCCCAAAACTACTACAGATGTACGTGTACAGTATCATCATATGTCTGATCTAACGGTTCTGCTCGTAGATTGTTTGCAAATACTTTATTGAAGCAATTGAGACTCAAAGGTATGTGCAGTGAATCTTCTAGAAACAAACGAGCTAATTATATGTTGTAACCCAGGTTTGGCTGGTTCTGGGAGTGCCCCAACGGTGGGGAAAAGTGCATGTATCGACACGCCTTACCACCTGGCTTCGTACTGAAAGCAGACCGAAAGGCTGCTGAAGAAGCTGCCAAGGCTAATGTAATTTCATTGGAAGAGTTCCTGGAAGTCGAGGTTCGCCCCCTGCGTCTCCGTCTTGACGAGTCTTCTGATGAGTCCCGCGTTAGCGTCACAAATTGGGGCCCAACCTCACACCTGTAACCCCGGAGACGTTTGCGGTTTGGAAGAAGACTCGGTTAGACAAAAAATCGGCGGAGGATGATGCGTTGCGAAAGGCAAAAGATGCGCAAGCCGCTGCTGGCAAGAACGTTGGGATGTCTGGACGAGATCTAGTGAGTGGTGCACGTCGCTGACCTACATTAGTGTTGATCATATGCGCTTTACCAGTTCCAATACAATCCCGAGTGGTTTGTAGACGAGGAGGATGAAGAACCCGATTGGGATTTTAGTGCTTACAGAAAAGAGAAACAAGATGAGGACGAGAGGGAGGAAGAGGAGAGGATACGACGATTCAACGAGGACGTGACAATTACCGAAGGTCAGGCGAACGAGAGCGAAACAGAAGATAAAGGCAAACGGAAAGAGGATTGACTAAGGGACTAATGGATGTATTCACAAAACACTAATGCCCAACACATTCATCATGGACCCGCTGCACCGCCTGCCTGTCATGCAAGGGATCGTTTCGCGGGTACATCCATAACGGAATCGTAAAACCAAGTTGGCAAAAAACCGATCCGGTCCTCACCATTGCGGACAACATCGACTTCTTCTTGACTCAGCCTTCTCAACACAACATGTTGCGCGTTGGGTCGGATACTCAACCTCCAAACTACCGGCCGAACCTTAGCTTGCCTTTCCTCGACCTCCGCAGATTTCCCCTCGGTTACAGCTGTATCTTCGCTTGATTCTCGGCTGTCTGTTTCGAGAGTTGTTCGCACAAATCGGAGCAATTTTCCTGCGAATACAAGGCAGGTATTGGGGTCCCAGGCACCAGGTTTTCCTCGCACCATACGTGGCAAGGCAAGGGTCTGGAACGTCTGGAGTGTGGCGAGTGTACCTTGGTGTGTGCGAAAGCCGACTACAATTTCCTGGATAGAAAAGCGGGAAGATCAGTTGACGCACCTCCCTGAACCAGCCGACTTACTGGTACTCCAAGCAAAAATGACTGAGCCCAGAACTTGAGTAGTTTCCTACGGGAGGTTCTATTAGAGATATTCACGAGGTGCAGAAGCTTCTTACCGCTCGAACCGCTGCTCATCTTGTGCGTTGCGAATTATCATGCTCGTCTTGAGTTCCACGTACGAATCGGGCTGACCAGTATATCGGTCTGTGACCACAATCAGAACCAAGCGCTGAGGAAAATGCTGTCAAGGAAGGATGCGTACCTCGGCAGCAATCAACTTCTCCGCCTAAGATGATGCGTTCTGTGCCGATCTTTGTCTTGACAATGCTACAATATTGCACGTTGGTATCGACATCCCCGCTCCAACCACGGACATCATCCCTCTCAGCGTGTTGCCTGTTTCCGCGCATCGGTTCGTGCCATGTGCTAAAAGACTCGAAAGCGTAACCGTAGTATGTCATGCGGCGGTGATGAGGCGCCATCGCTTCTCTTGATAGAGTTAGAACGAAATACGAGACCAAGCGCACAACATACTTTTCGGCCAACTTATCGTCATCAGAGTGCTCCTCTGCATAAACGCACCCGTCGAGCAGCATCAGGTTAAGGTCCACAGCATCTCGAGTTTCCAACGGCGCAACCAGGAGTCTCTAGCCTCGGTAAGGACTGTGCTCCTTCAATTTTTAAAGTATCTTACTTGGTCATAACGCCCCTCCAAGCCACAAAGGCCCCCCTTTTCCGCTCTCCGACGACGTGTTCTTGCTCAATAGCGCGCAGTAAGCTGTCAATCCGCCCTCTTTCTTCAGGACGTTTAATCCAGTTTTCGTACCGGTAGCCCAAGTCAGCGTTCAGAGGAGCAGGTACATAGTATTTCAGCGCAGAGGTGTCAAAGCAAAGTTCGCGCAGAGGTGTATAAGAAAAACAAGTTAACTGCTGGGGTTGTCCAAATGCTGGAGGCCGCTCGGTCGGCGATACGGCCAATGGTAATGTGAGGTGAGCTGGTTCAGATCTATCCTGAATTCCTTTATCCAGCCGAAGCTGCTTTGCAGGGAGATTATCGTGTTCTTCGCCAGCGTCTGAATCAGGTTTTTTTCTTTTCCGGTCAGACATATCAAGTCAAAGTAACGATTGTCGGTTGTTGTTGCCCACAAGTGGGCCACGTGACTTTACGCGCACCACTCGCTCGCGACAACGTCCATCACTCAAGTCGAGGCGCGTCGCCCATACTTCTTTTTTTCGTTCTAATTTCGGGTGGTACTGTGACACCTACCCAATAGCTTTCTGCCAACAGTTATTATCACATCACTGCGTCCTTGAACGTCATGGCCAGCCAGGCCGCCACCGACTTCTTGACAAAAGAGATTAAGATCTCGAACAATATTGTATGTTCCCGATTGAAATAATCGATATTTTCTAATTTTTGATAGATTACCTTTCGACTCTTGAGCCGTCAACTTTCTATCCATGTCAATGACGCCAAGCGGTGAGGCTCGTAATGACCTGAAACTTAGTGATAACTACTAAGTATGTTTGTAGGGAGCTTGAACTGTTTCATGCAGCTTCGAAACGAACGAAAAACCCGGTATTCGCAACTTATGTCCTCACTGGCATTGCAGCACCATCCGAGGAGCCAATCGGGGCTTCTGGACATGTCTCAGAGGAAATCCCTAGACACCTTGTCACACTTGTTTCGGAAGACGAACTCGAGGGTAATTGTTTTTGTCGCCCCCAGATACGCTATTCACTCACTCCGAACAGATGCCAGGGCCAGGTTTGTTGGCACTCCGTCTCAACATGTTTATAGCTTGTCTCCAGTACCATTAAAGGTTGGTCAGACCCGGTTTGTCCTTATTCCGTATTCACACCTCAGCCCCAACTGTAGGAACCCGGCTTGTTAACGTCAGTTGCGTCGCGAGTTCGTCAACTCGACACACAAAAAGGCCAAGAACACGCGGCTCGGATCGGGATGTTACTTAGCAGGGAAGCCCCGGTGTGTTTTATTCAACATCCCCCGAATACACGTCGTCCCTTACGAAGCCGATCAGTGGTCCGGAACCTCGAAGGACAAGCCAAAGCGTAATGTCGATAATTCAACGAAACTAAATGCGCCAGTCACAAAGGCGGCCAACAAAGCTACAAATCTCGAACGTACCAGTTCTAAAGTTACAGCCAGCACCATACAGGTCGCAAAAGAGCCAATACGACAGAGCGCACTTAATTTTGGCGGGGCGCCCAAGAAAACTGGGTCTCCGAGTTCTAAAAGGGGAGTACAGGACATAACATCAAACACAAGGAGCATGGTATGACAATCAAGCAGTCTGAGTCCTACACGCTGACCCCCTGTAGAAGGACTCGAAGCCGGTCTCTAAGGCAAAGGCCCCCTTAAACTCAGAGACAACTCTAGTTACGTCGAAGAACGCCAGCCCTTCCAGCGTTGCATCCACCGCTGCTAAGCCGGCTCAGCTCCCAGCGACCACGACTGGCCGAACCAAGCGTATCCTCGATTCTTCTGAAGAGGATGAACCTGCTCCTGCGCAGCCACGTCCTGCACTCAAACGCAAAAAAAGTCGAGCAACGTCTGATGACGACGACGACGACGATTCCGAGTGTCAGCCCGTGGCCGCTCGACGTCGCTCAGCAAGTTTACAGGCCATGATGGATGTAGATGACGGTTAGCACTTGTTGAACTCCGCCTAGTAGCTTAACCAACGTTTTCTCAGACGGCGTGATCAACGGACGCTCTACCAGGTCACCAACACCCGAACACGTCCCGTCTGCTCGCGAGGTGGCAGCGGCAGCCAAAGCAGCTAAGGCGGAAGCTAAGGCAGCGAAGGTGGAAGCGCTGAAAGGTGTAGATCACAAGGAACGCGCCTCACGAAAACGCGTGCCAAAGGGCAAGAGACGAGTAGTTAAAACGCGGCGCGTGAAGAATGCAAAAGGATATATGGGTACGGTTACGATAAGCGTATATGTGTTATATGCGAGTTTACTAACAATTGCTTGTCGCAGTCACCGAAGATTACTCCTCGTATGAAGATATCGACCCGAATGAGCCTGGCAAGGATGACACCGATGCGGACACGGAACCCGACCAGAGGGAGGATGTCAGCAAGAAGGCAGATGTGCGGAAAGTAACCACCGCCAACTCAAACGCGCAGAAAGCAGGCCCGGCCACCGAATCGGTAAAACGCCGCCAATCCGAGTCGTCTAGCGGAGCGAAAAAGGCAAAGCAGACCGCTGGAAAACCCGGACAGCAGAAACTGGCCAGCTTTTTTGGAAAGAAATGAGCATAGCTTTTTTTTTCCAATCTTGTACAGGCGAAGAAGTGTTCCTCGGTTGTGCCTACGATAATATATCCCTGATAATTAAATCATGACTAACCACCCAAATATCCAACGAACAGAATCAAAAGTCTAGCCCAGTCCCCCTCAATCGTTCTACCATCAGCCTGCACCACTCTCTGTCAATATCCTGCCTTCTTCCAATCACATTCCGAAGTTTCTCTAGTTCTGACATAAGGACTAGCCGATAGTCTACGGGGTCCGCGGGTGCCTGCCCTTCTGATGACTGAGCGCTGGCGAATGCTCTGTCCGACTCCAATTCTGAAGTTTGATCACTCCAGCGGGAACGCGAGCGTGAGCCGCGAGCGGCATCCGGAGGTGGCTCCAATACTCGCTGGCTCCGTGTTCGATGTTCGGGGGTGTGAGCGCTCCCGCTGCCATAATATTGAGAGTTGCCGTCATATCTGAAGGATTCCTGGCTCCTAATAGAACAGGAGCGTCACGCCAGCACATTACACATGCACAACTACGTACTTACCTCGTACGGTATACAACTCGCTGGTCCTCCAGGTCACTCTCAGCGTATAATGAATGTCTCCGCGAGGGACCTTCTGACCATCCAAAAGGGGGTGCCCTATAATAATCTTCGTTAATAGGCGTGCTTGCAGTCTCCATCTCGGAGGGAAATGTATCCGGTGCCGACAACGGAGTGCCAAAAGTGCTGTCGCTATCATCCGTACGCGTTTTCCGTTTCCGGACACGGACACGGGACGGCTTTGCATGAGGCATCGAGTCATTCACTGTCCAATAAGAACCCTTTCCTGGCTCGGTTAACAAGCGAGGGACCTTTTCAAAGCATGTCATGAGCGACAGAGTGTGGCGAACTGAGTTCTGAACGAAAGGAAGCAAAAATATTTCAGTCGAGGTTCTCAAATAGTGAACACGAACATCGCATTCACCTTCCAGCCAGCAGGCGCGGTTGTAAAGAACGGATAGCGAGACTATGAAATAAGTTAGCGGTGCAACAAACGGGGCGCCGGTGGTATCCAACCTGTATTGCTTGATAAATTTCCTCAAGCAACAAACGCCCTTTAGGTGATCCTTTGATAGCATACCTGCAATTACGAGCTCCATTTCAAGAGCAATATCATACGAAAGCGCCATCGACTAACCTGATCAACGTGGTGAACGGATAAGCAGGTCTCTCTCCAGGCCGGCCATCTTCTAAAGCACCCAGCCCAGCTAGTTCGTGGTCGACATCGGAATTGCTCGCGACTCCAAGTCTTGGCTCGAGATATGGTTGGCCCCCAGAGCTACGATCAGAAACTTGTTCGCGATTGTTGTCCAAAAGGCGCGCTTGATCAGCCGTTGAAGAAAGTTGCGACTTCGCTGTTTCGCCCCTATGAACTTGGCTCTCAGTGTCGATAGAATTCGGCGTCCCGTAGTAGCCAGCCGAAGAGGCCATTATTGTTAAAGTAGTGTCATGCTGAGGCGCGCGCAACATAGTAATTCCTACATTACCACATTCGATAAAATGAGTGTACCAAAGTTGAGTGGTATTTGTGTATTGTTTAGGTGTTGATAGGACATACCTTTAGCACCAACAAGATTAAGAAATGCAGCTTCAATCGCGGTCTGCCTTATCTATGTGCCGTAGTGATTCCGGGTGACGCCAATTGAAGAAAAGATCGCGAGATGAACAACAGTGAAAGTCACCGTAGGCAAGTGTAGGTCCATGTTGACGTACAACGAGGCGCAAATACTCCACCACAAAGCCCCACGGATCAGAAAGCGGTGGTGAAGAATCTGTGCGGTTGCCTCCTCTCGCCCCCACCTTGATGACTTGTAGTCGCCTATGCAGATCTTCTCTGCTACCCATATCCCTTACTTGTCGTCTTCGAGATCAGGATGCTGCCTCAACTGTTGCACTTGGTTGAATCTTCATGCTACCAAGCTGGCTTTCAAATTTGGGGTTTTATTATCTTAATTTTAGGTGTAGCTCAGTTTGAACACCAGATATCTTTCACTAGGTTGCAGGCTCGACACTAGTGCATTACATGAGTTACCAGCCATTCGCTAACCATTTTTGGATACGACGCCCAGAAGTTGAATTGCTCGAGTTTGACATGCTTACGGCAAGTCCAGCATTGACTATACTCAAGTGAAACATACTCTCTGTGATCTATGAATCCGGTCATTGGCTCTTCTGGCCTGGATATACAACCCCCAATGGCAGCGTCACCCCCAGTCCCTACTCATGCATCAACCGGAATTTCTACCAATTACACTAGCTCTCCAACTGACTCAGCCAGACGGGAAGCTGTCATCTTGCAACCAAACGACGATCTCCCGGGAAGTACACAACACACGGCACCTAATAACGATTGCAGCCGCTCTCAATCATGGATTTCCGGCCCCGCTCTGCCGTTCAATCAAGCCCAAACTCAGGCACTCGGCTTGGACGAGGCAGTAAGGTCCACAGCTCCGACTAAACTCTATCTCCTGAGGTAGGGTCCGGGATTCAGGGACTCGAAAGCATAATTGAGCACAAGTATTCCTAGCGCATAGAGGTTCGATACACCGGTTGAACTCTTTTCGACTTCCTAGGTCCGCGACTGCATTTCAGGCTTTCGCCACCAGCGCATAGCTCGCAGTACCGAATAGGTTGCCCGCATGTTTCTCCTATTGTCGAGTTGAACTCTTTCCAGACACTTATCAAATGAGCAGTCTAATTTGTCAGAGACCAAATCACCCGCACACAAGAACTTGGTCGTACCGGCAGCTGCTCCGCCAGCCCCAAAATTTGTTTCTCCACAAATAAATCCAATTATTTCAGTGCTGCCCAATAGTAAGTAGTGCATCATTTCAAGGACGAAATCTCCGGTTATTGATGCCCGTAATTGCACCAGTCAGAACTAAATAAAATAACAGCTAGATCAATCGTTTCACAACAAGATGTACATCTCCAATTAGTACGAAATATTTCGTATCATTCGGCTCATATTAACCAACTCAACCACTGTCTGCCCCAGCCCTAGGTCTGAAGGCTTGAGCGCGCATCAAATGACGAAAGGCAAGTCGGAAGCCTGCCCGTCTTGTACCCTCTAAGGAAAGCAAAGTAGCGCATCGGGTCAAAGTCCTATCGTGCCCAGTTCTCCGGTAGATCTACCGCCTTTGGTCACAAGGCGACGGCGGGGCGGTCTCGCATCCAATCTCCTCCACCCGTTTTGCTGGACCTTCAACCGCAACATCCACTCTTTGAGCTGGCAACATTTGCCCTCTGCAATATTCGTGAGGTAGCCCTGGCAAATGAGGCAGATCCGGTCACAAACCCTCCATCCTGTCACGGATCCATTGGGGGCAACATACTCGTATCCCGAGCGCCTAGCTGGAAGAAACTGCTTTGGGGGCTGGTCCCTTGGGGGGTTATATGATGGGATCGCCTGCACTTTGGGGCGTGAGAAGAGCGCCTTCCCTGAAATTGGGAGGCCGCAGTTCCGATTCTGCTGAAGGTGCGTATGCGCCAACTCTATAGCATTGCTATTTGCTAACTATATGCGTTCGCTTCTACTTCGCTCTCGCCACCATTCCAAACCCACGGTTATAATGGCTGCCTCGGAACCCCTATTCCGTAATTGCGTTTCCAAAAGAATCAAGGTGAGCACGATGAATCGGAGGTTGAAGCGGTGAGTCAGGCAGTTGAAGGATAAGATTCACGATTGCTAGTCAAATGTTGTTGGCGAGTCACGCAGGCAGAAACTCAACAAGAGTCGTGGTGCACAAGAACCATGCAAGTATTTCAGCTCTTCGTTTCTGGAATCAGCCCCTAAAATTTTTACCTGTTGATCAGAGCTGGGTCCCCAAAGTGTTGATCGGCGACCTCATCAAACTTTTCCCAGTCTGCTACTCCAAAAATGTTGCAGGCGTGGTGTGGACTTGATCCCAAAATTCCGGTTTGCGTGCTAAGACTCCTATAGTCCATCCACGGCTTTACCCCCTGGAGGGTTCCGCTGATTATCACGCCTGCCCTCGGTCAAATCGCGAAAGCCTGAGTTACAGGGCTCGAATATTCTGAGGACGATACACGACCTTTGTGCCTAGCGGAGGCGACAGCAGGATGGACGTCTCGGGTCAGGCGGCCGAGTTAGGTCATCCAGATACGCAGGTGGTTGTCATGATTTGTTGACCATCCCCCCCGCAAGCCCTTGCGAGTGCCGCTAAGAAAAAAAACACCTTTGGAGTAGATATATAGCGAACTTGACCAATGTAACCCGGATGGCCGGCTATAAACATGAATGTGCCGCTACGAGAACTTATATGACCCGGGAACTGCATCGCGATAACGTATCCTCTAGTGACCTTTTCTTCGGTACACGTGGCTCAATGCGCCAGATGGATCCGTTCGCTAGTCTTAGCGAGGCGTAGAAAACTAGAGAAACAACGTACCTTGTCGTTTCTGGGGCTCCCAGAACTTCAATAGCAATAGATGTCACTGCTCCGGCTCGTGCCATGCGCGGACAAACCAGTGGACAAGATGAGAACTTGTGGTACCATACACGCATCTTGCATGCAACGAGACAATAGGAGAACATTCTATCTGCTCACCATCGGCGTTTCACTGTAAATTAGTAGGCCTAATGAAAGGATGTCGCTCATTCAGTATTTCACTAGGGCAACATCTTGTCACCTGGCACTACCCTAGATGCTCCGTTTGTCATCGATCCCAACACAAGCCGAGTCTTAAATTATAGCCAGGGGCGGAACAACAGCGAAATGATGGGGTGCGCATCCTTGTTGAAATAAAATTATGATGTGTCAATTGTTTCGGTGGGTGTGGGTCCGGTTTGAAGTGCAACATAACGTGCGCAAGCGCTTGCAAGTCAACGCCTCGCTAAACGTATTCAAACTCGGAATCCGCACTTATCAGGGTGTGAGAGCAAAATAAGATTGTTTGATAACCCTTGGAAAATAATCAACAGTAATTGAGGTGGAAACCATCAAGTAGACGGCGGCATCCACTAAACATCCGGGTCAGCATTCTCGTCCCTTATCCACACTACTCACTAACCTCCCCTCCCGCACCTCTACCTCTTCACTAAACTCGATTTCTGCCCGACGAGCAACCAGACTGCAAGCGCATTCGCGTTGTCACAGCCATGGTGCTACTTCACCTCAAAGGTGGCCGCCCTGGTGAGCTCTTACCCCATCGAGTTCGCGAAATGGGCTGAAAACATGTCTAGCTATTCGGCGTTGCGAAATGCAAGCCAACGAGCACACTGCCGTTAGCTGATCGTGCCTGATGGGCCGCTGGACGCCACGTACCTGTATTGCGCGCCTGTTTCAGACCGTCTGAGCAACCAGCGCTCTCACAGCTGTAGATCTCACCGAGAAAACCAACTGTCGACGGGCAAACAGTGAAGAGCAACGAGACGGGATGAACGCTTGTTTGGGGCGAATGAGAAATGGGGTACCGCTCTTCGGCGCCATCCGAGCTGGTGCCAATTATGAAGAACACGAGCAGAGAGCTTATTCTGTCTGAAAAGACAGGATCATCACAGTTTGTATCTAGGCCAATGCATCTGCACTTGTTGCCAACTGGACATACGCGTATTCACCCCGTCCGTCGTAATTTCAATTGTATGCGCTTCGCATTTAGCCACCAAGCCCTATCCAAAGCCATCCTGATCGACACGACGGGATGGGCAAGCCCTATCGTAGTTGGGCTGGCTAAATGGGAGCCCCGGCTATTTGTCAACCGAGCGACAAAATACCACTCTCACGGCGTTGGATTTCCGAAGACTGCTAAGACCGCGGCAAGCTCCTGCAAATATGACGTGCCGAACACGCGACCCGGGGGTAATAGCCACGCGGGGCCAATTGGATGGATTCGCCTTCTTGATTCAACAAACGCTTGATCTGAATTATTAACTCAGCCCTCAGCCACAATCGAAGCACGCTGATATCGCTCGCACGAGATTGAGCTGGATGAGGGTATCCCAAATTGATAATCGGACGGAATGAATGGGCAATGAGAGTCATTTTGGCAGCGAGTGTGGATCAATGGAGGACTGGGTAGACGTTTATAGACAATTGAATAGGATGGGTCTATACACCCCAGTGATCGGTAATTGAGCCCAAAGCGGACCGAAGCAGAGCCTCTCGTCACAATCTGCAGATATCCAAATCCCCACGGAGAGACCCACGCTCGCCATTTCTTGGACGCCTCGCTTGGCCACCGGGCGGTTCCGTAGGTACCGATCAAGCTGCGCATACACGTGGGTGCAGCGTGATTATACATGGCGGATGTTGCATCTGCTGTTCATCTCACATGGCCAGGAACAGCAACAGGATAGAGTCATCGAGCTCCGGGCGGGCATCGTTTCCTGCAGGAATTTTTGCGCGGGGCGTTCTCATATGGCCGTTGGGACTAGGCGGCTTTCGCATGCTCGGAAGACGCGAAGACGACTGGCTGCACGGCGATAGAGTGTTCCGCAGGCTGCCATATGGGTAAAGACATCCTGGGAGGAAGGGTTTCGGATCAATAGTTGAGGCTGCCTGTGATTAGAAGCGTTCTGCGAAGAAGTCGACGTATCAGTCAGTAGCCAAGGGATCCTCTAGGCCGGTGTCCGGGGGGCATTTGATGTGGCTGAGGACATAAGGTTTTAGCGCGTCGTAACTTGCGGTCACGGATGCCAAGTCGGGCGATACGCCCACGGAACAGGGAGACGCAGCATTGGACCACGCCTGTCTCACAACTCGGTCGGGCCCAGCATTGGCGGAGTCGTAGGTGGGACCATACAGGGCGAGCTCACGTGGCAAGATCAATCACGACGTTGAGTAGCAACTGTAGACGGGGCCCGTGAGACGCAGTCATCAGAATAGTGCAAACAGGCGGTTGCCGGAGAATTCTCACGTCACACGATGAGCACAGGGGTGTCGCTTATCGTGCAGCACGGAATGTTCGCAAAGAGAAGGAGACGCGCGGTATTGAGTCACGAGGCTAGGCTAGCGATAGGCTCGGTCGGGAAGTGCAGGGGTATACACCAGTGAATGTCGGCAAAACGCAGCGCAGATAGTGCTGCTCCGCGAACGATTGCCGTCTGGCCGAATTAGACCGATCATCTGACACGTGTGCAACTATCAAATGGCCGACTAGTTGAACGGGCTCCGGTTTGAGTCAGCCACAAATTGAGCTGCAAGCACTGTGTGCCGCAGTTGATGCGTTTGATGCGTGGCCACGGCGACACCCGCTGCTTTCTTTTCTACTGCACCACTCCCGGCCTCCCCTTGCCAGCACACCCACCCGATGACCAGTGTGTCGCCCCTGCGTTCGTCGCCAGGCTCGCCTGTGCACACCCAGCTCCAGCACCCCCTCAACCAGCCGCGTGCGCCCCAGCGATCGCCAGTGTCGTCCCAGTACGCCGATCCCCAGCGTTCGCCGTTGCGCGATGTGAGTGCGCCTGCTGCCTATGGCGCCGGTCGCCAGCAGCCTTTACCGCGCAATTTTCCGGCCCCACCAATCAGCTCGCACCTGTCAAAGACTGTGGCCGATAGCGCCGCACTCGATGCGGCCACCGCGGCAATTGCCCGTGCGGGGACCAGCCTCGATGTCGGCGACACAAGTCTCCTGAATGACCTGTGTGAGAGACTGAGGAACCCTGATCTCTACACCCGCCCAATCACGCGCCAACGTATCATTGAGCTCCTCGAGGTACGTTGCTGCTCCGGCCGTGGAATATATGGGAATATCGTCATTGACGTGAGGTCAGATTGCAAGCGAAGAAATCGCCAAAACCCGTGCTGCCGGTCTATGGGAGATCACGGCTCGCGTTGCCCAAGAGCGTCATTTCGTGTGCCCCCCGCAGATGGAGGGCACGGTCAAGAGCTATATCAAGATGGTCGACACGGTCAACGAAAATTCGGGCTCGTTTGATGAGGATGACTTGATGGGTCTGTTGATTCGCATTCGGTCCCTCGCTGCGACTCTGAACTTGAAATATCAGCTCGACTCGTCAAGATTAACCAATCCAAGCCGTTCCAGACAAACATTCCTGCGAATACGGCCTGTCTATTCTGTCGCAGTAGGTCATCTGTGAATGCAACGGGCTGATTCTGACCCCCGTTTCCCAGGGCGCAAGATTAAATGCGACGGGTCTTTGCCGCAGTGCGATATGTGCACCAAGCACCGGCAGGCCAAGTGCGAATACCCGCAGAAATCACACTATGGCGGCTTCTCGAACCGAGGTGGCCTTCATTACGTTGTCCCAATGGGCCCCGATATTGCTGCCGCCGCTGCATCTGCTGTGCCAGGCGCCTCACCCCCAGTCCATCTAGATCTTGGAAAGCCTGTTAAAGGCTATGCTCCTCCCGCCCCAACCGGTGCCCCCACCTACATTCTCCCAGGACCTCCGCCTTCCGGCTCGGCTATAGGCTCGATGCACGGAGGCCCCCAGCGCACCGACGCTCCCACATCTGCACGACAGGGGCCACGCCGTGATTCCTATACGTCATCTGTGGGCGCACCCCCACACTATGACCCCGTGCGGCAAGGTGCTAGCAACTATAGCCATAGCTCGCGCCACGCCGACAACCAAGAGGGCCATCGCGAAAAAGGCTGGGACGACGGATTCGCCGATGAAGAGGACGATGACGCCAGACCGGTGTCTTCGACCTCGTCTCAGATCCTCCAGAGCCGGCATGCGGCGCATCTTACCCGTACGTATATGCACGCATCAACTTTAAACCGGAGGGCTGACACACGGCAAATTTGCGACCGCAGGCAATGCAGATGTTGAAATGGAAGATGGAGAAGGCACGAATGAAGTGCCGCGGCGCCGTTCTCCACACACGGGTATGGATCAAAACGGGTTCGGCTATTGGCTTGCTAATCAATTGAATTCACAGGCCGCGAACGATGTATCAACTGCGACACAGGTACGCCTCGTGAAGATGTGTTATTCGAGCCACTGATGAGTGTCTAGACAAGACGTCGCTCTGGCGCAAGGACGAGGACGGGCGGACGATATGCAATGCCTGCCAAATATAGTGAGTGGGATTGGATCAGGGGGAAGCTCCAGTGTTTGATGGATGTTCGCTGATTGCTTCTGTCACCTGTGACAATTAGCTTCCGCGTCCATGGCCGGAAGCGACCGCCGTCAATGCGAAGTTCGACAGTTAAGAAGCGACCAGGTCGCCAGCCTCGCCCCTCTACCGGGCCTCACCCGCTTCCCGGCCACGAGCTGTACATCCACCGCATCGACGACGACTTTACCGCCGACCGCCAGCACAAGCCCCCCATGGCCCACGTCCACCAGCGCTCGCCCCTCTCGTCGGGCTCGCGCTCGCCACCATCGCACCCCCGCCGGCACTCGCCACCGCCCGCCGAGTACGTCCAGCAGCAGCAGCAACACCTGCGTGTGATCGAACAGGCGATCGCCAACGGACAGCGCACCCAGCCCGCCCGCACCGCCGGACTCGACTATGCCCTCGCTGGGTCTAGGTCCGGTCCTCTACGGCCACAAAACCCCGAGGTACGAATTGAACGCTAGGTTATGGCCTGTCAATGGCATTGATGTCTGATCTTCCAATTGATTGATAGGGTTATCGTGGGCGTGCAACGGATTACGTGTCCGGTCAGGATCGCCAAATCAGCCCCGAAGCACGAAACACTTATAACCGGGACGCCCGCACCCACCACCATCATTCTCCTTCCGCCGACACATCCATGGGTGATGCAATCTCAGACGTATGTTGCCTCATTTACCCAGTCAAGCCACCTTATCATGTGCTTCCAGGACCGACATCGCCGCGAACTGCCCCATTTGTCGCGTCGCGTGAGCGACGAGCGCGAGCGCTCTCGGCGCGACGCTCCGACAGACGTGGACGAAGAGACCGAAGTGCAGGCCGGTGAAAATTTGTGCGCAGTCGAAGGGGGCCGTTCGCCTGCAGACGTTCTCGTCTTCCGGTTCGATGCTGACCGAGCAAAGTCTGTCTGTGCAACGCAGTGGGCACACCTGCGATCTCCGAATAGGTGAGTCCCATCAGGTCACGCCATTCCGGTTCGGTAATAACTTGGCTCGAATAGATCGGTCGAGGACGATCTTCGCTTCCATCTCAATTGCTATCGGAAGAATCCCCCTGAGCCGTCTTCCTCAGACAGGGTTACGTTAGGCGTCGCAACGGACTGGCTTCCCAAGGCGGGAGTATATTCCATAACTTCTGGTGACGAGCCTCCGAGTTCGCATCACATGGCTCCGCCGCCACACGTAAGCCCCCGTGGCGCCCGCCATGGATATGGCCGCTGATTTTTCTCTCTCAGGGCAAGCTCAACCAAACGATTGACATAACAAGCGAAATTAGAGAAGGCCTGAATACTCTCAAATTCACCCAGCTTCGTGACATGTCCGACTGCGTCTTGGTCGTCCAGATCTGGAAAGTCGGCCGTAAAGCAGCCGGCGTGCCTCCACGTGGAGCTCCCGGCCAAGCGACTCATTCGTACAACGGCATGTCACCCCCTGGATCGGTTCCCGATAAACATCATACGCGAGCGTCACATTCCACGCGTGGACCGGCGGTGTACGAAGCCACAAGCCCAGATCTCCCGCCGTATAACACACCGCCTCCCGGGCGCAATTCCAAGTCGAGGAGCGACAAGTCGAATGGAGCTACTCCCGTTGGATCTCGGCGCAGCTGCTTGTACTGCTACAGTGAGTCGATTCCGCCGTTCGGTTTGACCTGATCGAAGCTGACTTGAGCTTAGACAATCATATTGCGTGTAGACCTGGCCATCAGGAGAGCCTAGGGTGCGAGGAGTGTTTGCGGCGAGGCATCCAATGCGCGATGCCCGAGGAATATTCACCCGATCTCGGCTACCACACCTCTGTTGATCGCAAGCCCATGGTCAACCCTGCGCTTCGCTCCCCACCGTCCCACATGCCCGCCCAAGCACCGCCAGCACATCTACACGCCCAGCCTACGCCATCTGCACCCATGTCGCCTGGCTCGGTCTCGGGCTCGAAGCGCAAGCCAGAAGAGCAACTGCCACCACCACCTGCTCCTGGTAGTGCTGCAGCCGCCGTCAAGTCCAGGCGTTCTTACAAGCGCAAGCCGGGCACCGAGTCTACACCTCCCCCAGCGCCTCAGCCGGTGCTGCCGCCCATGCCCCACATCCAACACGTGCCTCCTCAACCCGCGCAATCGGGTTACGCCGCTGCACTCGGCGCGAGCAACGTGAACCGGTCGAGCTCGAGCGCTGCAGATTCGAGAGCCAACCAGGATCTGCGGAGGCACCAAGAGATGATAATCAAGCAACAACAAGACGCGGAGCGCGAGAATGCCCGCGTTCTGGCTGGAGCTTTGCCTGCACCGTATGCTTAGATGAATGGAAGGAAGGGATATATACGGAGTATTGTATTTGTAAATGCTGCATCCGTTCTTTTTTTTTCGTTTCTCATGATGTTTGTATATGGATACCCTCGCCGCGTTTCTTTGCTCCTTGCGGCGATATCTTGTTTCGCGTTTACATCGTTTGTGTCATATTCTAACTCGTGCGAATGTGACTTGAACGAGTTGTTATGAATAAGAAACGTTGCTACATACTAATAGGTCGAGCCATGTAAAACATGTCCAATTGACAATTGAGAGAAAGTATCAGCCCAGAATAAATGCGTGATAGTATCTAAGCTACGGCAGAGGACAACCAGCAAAAAAGGTTTGGCCAAAAATCCAAGTCATCGAGTTCGTGTCACTAGAGATAAATGGCTAGGCAGAAGGAAGTTATGAAATGCGGGGGGTGTTTTCAGCAAAGTATTCGTGAGAGCTGTTGGACCAAGTTAGCTCGATGCAGATGGGAAATTGTATATGGCCACTCACTCGGCGTTCATGACGGCCTGGGCAGGATTACTCTTTGCAAGGGCCTTTGCTCCCTTGTGTCCATAAGCGTAATCGTCCGTACCAGCGATCTTAGTAAAATGCGTAGCCTCGTGGATGATTGTCCCAGCCTTTGAGTCGGTGCCCACCGTCGGAGCTTTCCAAAACGCCCCGCATAGATAGACCGTGCCAAACTGGTCAGGGTACACATACGCAAACGTGTCCGTCTCCGTGCACGAGCAATCGAACCGGAAACGGGTGGGCTGGTTGCGGAGAGCAAGGAAATGCGCCTTGACCTTGTTCCAGCGTTTCTTCTCGTAAGGACCGAACCACGTCCGGTACCGTTTGTTGCCGAGGTAGTACGAGGTGGAGAGGTACTTGTTGACTTCAGCGATGTATGCGTCTGCGCCCTTGACACCCGGCGGGATGCTCGTTTGCATGCTCGCGCTGCAGTTGCGGAACATCATGCGCTTGGAGAGCGCGTGGCCCTCGTCGTCTTCCCACCGACGGGCGAGCGAGTGACTCGGGATCCCGGCGCTAACCAGGCCCTTGAGCGACGCATAAGTTCCCGATTCGGCGACATTGACTGCTGTCCAGTTGCCGGCTTCGGCGCCGTCGTACATCTTGGCTTGGATATAGCCGATCGAGTTGTCGTCTTTGATTATGTGAAAGTACTCGGCGGTGGAGGTGAGCCTGACGGCGTAGGCACCTGCGGTATGGAAAGAGTACATCCCCGAAACTAGAGCAGCAGAAATGGGTAAAAATATAAAGGCAAGGGGCAAACGACGTACGATCATGGAGCACCGTCTTGTTCTCGCCGGGTTGAAGGACAGTATACGCGTTTGGATCCTCCAGAGAAGCCGCGTAAGCTGGGTTGTACTGGGTCGAGGTAAGTCATCTGGCAGACTGAAACGGTGACCACGCCTACCTTGACGCGTACTGCGTTT
>WSLN01000028.1:0-53891 GCA_019677355.1 Ceratobasidium sp. 370
CCCCTATCAACTCGGAAACCACCGAATCTTGAAGAAGGTAGCAAAGACTGCGGCGAGATATTTAAGGTATGCTGAAGTACGGCCCATCTTTCGAATCAAACGCTTATCTTGTCAGATGGGCCGATGACTAAGCGCTCCTGCCCGAGCTCGACGCACACCACCCCCCTTCAACGGCCCCCTAAACTTTCGTTCGTCAAACGCAAAAGGAAATACCGAATGTTTTATGTACATTTTACTTTGTTACATAATTACCTGGGCTACTAGGATGGCGACCGGGGCGTTTTCTGCCTCACGTTTGTTATAGAGCATTCCCACCCCTCGCCCAGGTTTCCCCGCAGCTATAAAATATGGGGTAGCTTTGGTTATGCCCATCATAACGACTGTGTCCTCCCCACGGTTCTCTGGGTTTCCCTAAGTTGCCCCCGCCAGTATGTCTGATATTCTAACTCTGGAGACTCTCCCAAGCGACGCTCTCGTGATTATTGTGCTTTGCACGGATTTAAAATCAAACCTTGCTCTCGCCGCAGTACGCTGAAATTTTGCTTGTCGCGCTGAGTGTCACGTTTATTTTTCTTTACCAGACGTGTCGCACACTTTACGACCTGATCAAGAGCTCGATAGCGGTTCAACTCCGGCTGGGCCTCGCCGCTCAGGGCTTACTTTTGAACCCAAGTTTGCAACCGAACCACCCATCTGGCGAGTGGTACAATCGCTTAGTACAAACCCGAGACAGTGCGCATTTATTATTACATATTCCTCGGTGTTCTGATCTCACGAGGCGTGATCTCTGATCTAGATTGGTTGAACTTAAAGTTGACTCGCCTTCCACCTTTAAAATTATCCCTGGAGGACAATGAAATGCTCTCTGTGGTTCAGGGTGGCATATTCACCTGCGGCGCACGTACGCCAGGTCAATCAGATGGAATTAACCGGATAAAAGTAGTTAAACTTCCCTCATACGAGTCTCTCCAAGGCTCCGACACGTCACAATCATATTCAGCGACCACCGTATCAACAGGCAGATACTTGTCTGCCTTTCGTACTTCATCCGAACAGGATCTGCTTGTTCTAGGAGCCCTGAATCAGCAAGTGTTTTCATCTTGATAACGAGCGTGATCTGATGCAAAAGTCTTAGCAGGAATGGTCCCTGTCTGACAATCCACACTCTTTCGGGCGCACCGCATCCACTAGCAAAGAGCGCCACACTGGAACTCAGGACTAACACATTTATGGGGTTCGGGGTCCACGATCCCCAACCTATCCAGATCCAAGGCGACCTAGTGGGCATCCTGCTCTGTTCTGGCCACACCAGCCCATCTGTCATCGAATGGGAGATCGTCGTTTGGAACTGGAAAACTGGTGACCTCGTTTTTCGAAAGCACGGCGTATCTCGTGGTATTTCCTTCACATTTGCATCGGCCAATTCCTATATACTTGCCGAGAGGCATGGGAGCTCCGCTCACTTGTTCATCGACTATCTGGACACTCGATCTGAAGTGGCCGCACCACGTCTCAAGCTAAGACTTCCAGAACTCTGTGCAGGCTGGACTTATGGGCCACTTAATTTCCGGAGCGACCTCCCCTCGGCTCGTGATTCAAATCAATCAGGACAGGCATTCCTACCTGACCCCGAGACAGGTGTTATTTGTCTCTCTGTTGGTCTTTCAGGACCGCGCTCAGCCAATGACAGTCGTGATGAGCACATGCCACACCTTGGCCTTTTCGTTGGTCGAGAGGCTGTACGGCGAAGGGTGCTCCAACCTAACGCATCAAGTCGCGAACCTCTCGAGTTGAGCTGGGATCAATGGGGAGAGGATGTCGCTCGCTGGATTGATATGGGCAAAATGCCTGGCTTGCTCCCTGCGGTACATGGCTCTCGTTACGTCCAGCTGGTACGACAGGAACACTCGTCTAGAGCCTGGCTGCAGGTGTTGGATTTCAGCCCCGCTGCTGTTTATTCTAATATCGCTCCGGCGAACAATGATACGAGCGAGTCCAGGCACTCTGATCCGACGCGAATTCGCGAGGCTTCGACGTCTTACGAACAACTGAATGTTATCTTGGCCAACGCCAATAGGCGAGCTCCGGCAGGTAGCGTGTTGGTCGAAAAGTTCGGCTATGACCGACCCACTGTCCTCGACATCCCCGGCGCGTTTCTTCATCGAGTGGTGTCCAGATTGCCATATCGATGCACCACTCGGGTTGAGCCCACACATGCGGGTTCTGAATGGACGATTGATGGAGACTTACTACTCGAAGTTAAGGTTCGTACCCCTGGTTGATAAGCAGCTAAGTGCGACATGCTGACATGTGTTTTTCTCAGGAGGTGGCTGGGTGTTGTGTGGTCTATCTCTATTGCATCTCCGATAGAAGTAAGGAAGTTTGAGGCTCTACTGATTTATTGAAGAGATGTACTCTATTTGTGTTTAGAATATACCGGATAAGCTAATGTGATCGTTATTTGATGGGGGCGGATGCTAGTGTGACGGGTCATTGAGCGGGGGCACTGAAAAAATGCTCGAGCTACTAACCCAGTTTGCCGTGTGCTAGCGGACTAGATAAGCACCTGTATCCGGTCGAACACTTGAACACCCGTTCCTTCTGGACTCCGGGATGCCCGCCCAGGCAGCCGCCTCGCCAACGCCCACCCAGCTCGACCTGCCTCCAGCGTTTGGGATGCAATCGGAGCAGCCGGAATTCGCAGCTTCGGCCCAAGATCAAAGTCAAAAGAGCGAGGGAGTGGGCATAACGGCATCGCCCACGTTTACCAAGCCAGTCCAAGGGGACCATAACGTTAACCAGCAGGCATTGGATCCTACGGTGAGTCACCGAGCCGCGCACTACGCCATGCGGGGAAACTGGCCGAGCGTTGATCATTGGCACCCAGACGTGGTCGGAATGGAAGAAGCGGCGGGTTTTGTGTATTGTTTGCGCCTTCTACTTCCTCTTCACGTTCATCACGACCGTCACCGGTAAGCGCTGCGTCTGTCGCGTGATATACGTATTGGCTGAAATGGCTGCGCTTTTCTCAAGTCCCGACATTCAACGATCTCCAGGTAAATTTCGTGCCATCGTTGTCTATGCCATTTTCTAACGATATATCACCAGACATACTTCAACATCAGCTATGCACAGGTCAATTACACTGTGGCCGTTCCTGCGCTTGCACTGGCCACTAGCCCATTCTTCTGGACACCGTTGGCGGAGGTGCTTGGCAGGCGGAGCGTCATGATCCTCGGCTGTCTCTTGGCGTCCTGCGCCAGCGTGGGTGTTGCCCTAGCAAGAACCTATAGCGGTTACATGGCTTTCCGGTTCCTGCAGGGCTGGGGAGTTGGCCCCGCGAGTACTGTTGGCCTACAAATGCTTGGTGGGTAGTACCCTGGCGGTGCTTGATCAATATTATTGACTCCATTCTTTCCCCCATAGAGGATATATATCTTGAGCATGAACGTGGTCAAAAGGTTGGCTATTGGTGTCTAGCAATTGATATCGGTAAGTACAATTGCTAGTGATTGATAACGCCTTGCAGTAACGTGTATTCAGGTCTGCTTTTTGGACCGCTCATTGGCGGGTTTGCTGCGCTTGTGTGAGTGCTGGTCGTCACTCCGGCGGGAAATTACCCTTATCAATAGCCTGTTTTAGTTCATGGAACTTTCCGGCTTGGCTCACTGTCATAAGTACATTTGCTCCCTAATCATCGGTTTCGATATGTTGACACTGAAGCCTGTCAGTCTTTGGGGTCTTGTTGGTGGTTATGCTGCTGTTCCTTCCGGAAACTGGCTACCCCGCCAAGGTGCCCCATTACACCGTTCATCGTGTCGACTTCCCCGCCAAAACGTCTGCGCCCATAAAGCCGCTCCCTTGGCTGAACCTCCAGACGCTTCCTGGCTCGAGTCGCCCCAAGCCATGGGATAGCACATTGCACTTCCTGCGCCTATTTACGTTCCCCAATGTCGCAGCCACCATTATATTCTATTGTTGGACATGGTGAGTGTGACATGCACAACATTGAGCTCCCTTTTCTAATACAAGTTACTTCAGGTATTGGGTGAGCAACCTGTACTTTGCGAGTCGCCACACTCGGCTGACCTATGATCCAGTTTATTCTTTGCGTCATCACTATGCTCCCGGCCGCCTACCCTGACTATAACCCCCAAATCCAAGGACTCCTTTTCCTTGGGTTTATCCTGGGCACACTAATTTCGGAGCTACTCTTCTCGGGCGGACTTTCAGACTACCTCGTCCGCCGTGCCGCGCTCAATAACAACGGTGAACGCATCCCCGAGAAGCGGCTTTTGCTGTACTTCCCCGCCGCACTAAGTACGTTCTGTACCAGTCTATTGCGACTGGAGACTCATGTTTGCTTACATCGCAGTAACGACTATCGGCCTGGTTCTTTTTGGGTGCACGGTCCAGCTTAACTGGCACTGGTTTGTTGCCCAAGTTGCGACGTTCCTCATCGGTACTGGGATCCAGATTGGCAACACTGCTACGACCTCGTATGTTGTCGACATATACCCAGAGCACGTCATGGACGTTACATTGTTCTACTCGTTCCACTTGAACATGTCAGCGTTTGTTTCCCCGTTCTTCATAGTACCGTGGTACGTTTGTTTCAACGTCCGGGAGGAGCGCTTGATTTATCTGTTTGCTAGGACCGAACGTATAGGATGGGCGTGGTGTTTTGGTGCGCAGGGATTCATCGTTCTTACAGGGTGTTTGATTTTCGTTCCGTTACTCTACATATATGGTCGCAAGCTCCGAGATGGCAAGGGGCCGATCCCATGGGGGGTCGTACAAAATTCTTGAAGGCAGGGAGAAATTTTGCTTTGTGTTTTCATGCATGTACGATATAGGGGTGGAGTTGGGGATTGTTCAGTCGAATGTATTGTATCAGCCTATCAAAACAGAGCATTTATCGTCCTTTCAAAGTATCAACTTGGATCAATAAGATCACGGGCATTTTTTACTCCACATCCTCCCGAGTCTAAGCTTGCTCCGCGGCCCCGAACCGTCTCACGGCTTCCTCGAGTTTTGCCCCCTCCCCAACATCCAGGTTGTCATCTTCACCCCTCTTTTCGTCTTCCTTCAGAATACCCTCTTCTACCTCCTTGAGACATCTCTCGCACTCGCAAGCGAACCTCCAGCCTCTAGCAAGCTCCTGCCTGCGCCTGCGCCGGGCTTCGAGACGTGTCTCACTTGGCCCCTGGTTGACGTCGACATAGGCCATGGTGAGTTCCGTACCAGCAGAGATATCTGTATTGGCTACGAGGTGCAATTCGGCGGTGCCAGCTGAGAAGGACGGACGAGTGTTGGGCGCGCACGAGTGGGATAGCTGGGTTCCGCTATCAATATGGAGGATTGATACGAAGAATGGGAACGTACATAGGATGAGACGCGGTAAAACGCAGAGCCAATTTGCCGCGACGTTCCATAGGGAGTACGTGTACGCTCAACATCCTCTGGCCGCACTGTCACGATCGGCTAGAGCGCAGCATATAACCACCTGTAAGCACCATCCAGCCCTTTTATCCTTCGGGCAACTCACCTTGTCATCTCGCCCACCAGAGAAGCAGACCCCAATGGAATTATATGCCATCTTTCCCTTGAGCAATGCGTAACGATCTCCCACAAACTGCTCCAACCCGTCCATCGCAGCCTGCAACACTTTCTTCAGAGCTTCCATCTCCGCGATTTCAGCCGGGGTCTCGAGGATCTCCAAAAACCTGAGCCGCTCGATGTGGTCATAGAACGAATACGTATTAGCGTCTCCCTCTGGCTCGGGAAGTCCAAACAGCGCCGCCGGAGATGACGGCTTGGACGATTTAGACAAAGGAGAGGCGGGGGCAACTGCTCCCAGCTTTGCGCTCTGCTCTGCGATCATGCAGGCGATGAATCGAGCGATGAGCAATGGGCGCGTGACGTCCGTGTTCCGCAAGAGCTCCACAAAGTCTTCCTGTGCCTTTCTTCGCGCCGCGAGCTCTTCTTCTGTCTTGGGCTTCTCTTCTTCGTCGACACCGGGGGTAGGTGGGAGTGGGGGCTCGAGTCCGAAGAGTACGTTTTGGGATTGTGACTTGGAAGCCATATGGCAGGTTTTGGAGCAGTAGGTTGCCTCAAGGGGGTCGTCAGGGAAGGAAAGAGGGAAGTCGATTTTCCGCAAGCAGTGGGTACAATGGGTTCGCAAGGCCTGCATGAGAGGGACAGAGGTTCAGCAAGAGTCGCAATTAAGAACAGGCGAAATTAGTTGCCTGAAGGTCGAGATCTAGTGCAGTAACTACCGCATTTTCCTGTTAAATCGACACAAGCGATAAAGTTACATGTGTCGCGGGGCGAGTAAATGCGCACCTTGTATATGAGCCCCCCTTTCTTGATGTCTTTGGTAGCCACTAGTGCGCTTCGCAACAATGGGACCCCTTCGTTCTCTAGTGGTTTACCAGACTTATCCTTCATCGGGAGGTTGGCGATCTTGACGTTCATACTCTTGGGTGGAAAGACATCATAGTACCCTAATTCCACATCACACATCTTGAGCACACTCATCCGCTCCAAGCAAGCTCCAGTGGCTGCTCACCTTCAGCGCGTTGTTTCACCTACGGAGCATCACGGAAACGTGCGGGCATGCATGCAAACAAAGCAAAACGTTTCTATTAGAGCTTTGCACAAATGAGAGCAGACAACGAAGCGGAGCGGGAGAAAAACGTGTGCAGGTGGGTAGAAGGTACGTGCGTGCATGCAAGAACAGAGCATAGATATTCGTTTCGTGTAATTAATCAGATTGGGGTTGTTGGGGAGGGAGCGAGGCCTGCGACGCGCCCGGGTAGCTGAGTTGACCCCATTCAGACTCGGACGGTTGGCCATCCTGGGACGTAATCTCGTGATGAGACTCGGTCTCAGAGTGTACTTCCCAGTTGGCGTCATCCTCAGAGTCAGAGCCAAGAGGGACAGAGGCAGGATCGACTGGCTCAGCGGGTGCATCAGCCTCGGCCTTGACCTCAGCTTCGGCTGCAGTCTCAGCCGGGGCCTCCACTTCAGCTGAAGCTTCAGTTTCCGGCTTGGCTTCAGCTTCCACCGCGGCCTCGGGTTCGACCTCAGGTTCAGTCTCAACCTCAGCCTCAGTTTCTACGTCAACCTCCACCTCGCTTTCAACCTCAGCCTCTACAACCACCTCGGACTCGTGTATAGATGGCTCCGACTCGGGTTCCGCCTCGGGTTCCAGCTCCAGCTCGGAAACAGTAGCAGTCTCGGGAATGGGGGCAACAGTAGCAAAGGCGGGGATGGCGTTGGGTGCAGGCTCTGGGGCAGGTTCGTGCGCGAGCTCAGACTCGGATGAACTTACATCGAGGCTGGCCAGTTCCATCACAATAGCGAAGATATGAGGAGGGAGCGTGTTTTGGAATACCATAATAATTTCGACGGGCGAGGGGTATGAACGCAATGCACGATAGAACGAGAGTGCAGCGGGGACCTCGAATGCTGGGCCTGTGATTCAAGTTAGCAAGTGACAGCACACCTTGGGGTTGCAAAATTCTGACCTCGGGTGAGAAGTTGTTCGCCTATTCCGACTTGGTCTAGGAAATACTTCTCCCGCTCACCAGGGAGGGTTGGCGCCGGTTCTGCATTGATCCGAGCAAGCAGTTTCTTGAGGTCATCCTGTGAGTGTCCAGCTTGGGCAGCGTCTGGAGCATCATCTGGCTTTGCTGTCTTTGCGACCTTTTTCTTCTCCTTGCCTGCAAAATCAATATAAGGACAAATAGAGCTACAAGATCGGGTTATGGCTCACGGAGTTTCTTGCGGAACTCTGGGTCGGTCCTGCGCTTGTAGTCGAAGTAGACAAGATACCCCGCCAAAGCTGCCGCTGCCGATGCAGCAGAGATGGCGACTAGAGTTCGTGTTTCGACCATGGTGGACAGCAGAACACGAACCCATGGCGTAATCTACCATCCTAAAAATCTTGCGCACGTGACTTTCAAGTACCATTCGGCACCCGACCACGATCACAACTAATATACCAGGTGAGGCGACGACCCCAGAGTCATCAGCCCTATCTTCGAAGGTCTCTCCCACCCAATCCCATCTCTCTCCCGGTTCCGCTCGGGCACCTGGCCAATTCCGGAGTTTAAATCTCGTGGGAGAATGCAGTGAGTCGAAAGCTATAGCGCACTGACCGGCGATTTACTCGAACAAACACATCTTGAGATCATACCAGGACGTTGTAACACCATCCAATCGGGCCTCATGCTAGCCGGCCGGCTGCCTCGCTCCCTCTGCGTTGCAACTGGAACCCGACAGCGCCTAAAGAAGGCCTTACAAACCGTCGTATAGGTGGTATCTTGGCAGATAGCTATCGAGGCGGTGTCCTTCCCTGCCCGGAAGATATCCATCCACGTTCGTCCACGCATTCACCTGATGGCAACAGCTGCGCCTGATTGAACACCGTAGAAACGTCCCTGTACACAATGCAGGTATATATACTTGCACGAAGGCCGGCCCTCCGCAAGCACTCCCACCACCGACGCCATGTTCTCTCGACCATTCACCTATCTCCCCGCACGTCCCAACACTAGGCCACAAGGAGCAAAAGCGGGGGCTAGTCTTGAGGAGCACTTTGTTACTATAAATCTCGACGAAGGGTATGAGGGGTTGAGTGCTCGCCCTGAACCAGGGCATAAGGGAGGGTCGTTCGACGAATGGGTGAAGCACTGTAAGCCTTTTCGTTGCGACCATGCGAATCAACCCCGATTGACCCCGGTTTTCAGGCTCAAGCTCTCGCGTCGACACAGACACATTCCTGTATGCTTACCAGTAATCGATGGACGTGCGCACTGACTCGAGTCTCTAGTACCAACTACCTGCGTTCGCGCTATCCCGACCATTCGTTGGTGGTTACCGACGACTGGCAGGTCAATATACTTAACATGGAGGGTATTATGTGGAAACCGATGGACGAGGTTGAGCTCCAGTCTCATGTTAGGTTCATTCCTCCACGTCGTCGCAATCTGCCTGGTCAGATTGTCCGCAGCATCCGATTCGGCGGGTTCAATGTGGAATGGAAGGAGGAAAAGTTTATCATGTATATTGCCAGCGTGAGTAGGTTACTCTACTTTGTTAGCGCCTATGACTGACCATATTGCAGTGGTCGGCGGGATACGGTGATGTGACCCAACACTTTGTGCTGAAAGAAGGGAAGGACGAACAAGCGTCTTTGGCGTTGGTTATGGCCTCTGGGTACAGCCAGGGAGCGATTGGGGATTCCGTCTTGGTGCGCTGCTGTCCGCCGCGTGCAAATTAAATTGTTGAGCTCCAACCATTGCTAGGTCTTCAACAACGGAATGTGGCAAAATGACTACGCCCTTTGGGAAGAAGTACAAAAATCTGATTGGAAAGACGGCAAGTGAAGCTCGGCAAAACCCCACTTTCACAATTATTAACCATTTTATTTATTTACAGTGATCCTTTCCCCCGACTTTAAGCAAGAGATCCAGTCGGACGTCAATAACTTCTTTGCTAGTGAAGCAATCTACCACGAACTTGCTGTCCCTTGGAAGAGGGGTGTCATTTTCCTGGGTCCCCCTGGTTTGTGGATTTACTTGTGCATAATAGGACGTACTAACATCGTCAACCACAGGAAATGGCAAGACGATTTCTATCAAAGCTCTGATGAAATCAACAAAGCACCCGGCCTTGTACGTCAAGTCGTTTAAGAGTATGTGGGCAACCTTAATTGCCGTAGAAAGAATTCTTATCCATGGCACTTGTAGGTTGGATGGGAGAAGAAGGCTCGATGAAAGAAGTCTTTGGACGCGTGAGTCGCGCCCCTTTCTAATTAGTCTTCATGTACTTAGTGTATGCGTACAGGCCCGCCGCGAGGCGCCTTGCCTTCTCATCCTCGAGGACCTAGGTAATATATGACTTGGCTGTTTTGCGACAACCGACAACTAACGGGCCGAGTTATTAGACGCCTTGATCAACGACCAGAACCGCTCGTTCTTCCTCAACGAAATCGATGGCCTCGAAAATAATGACGGCCTATTCATCCTTGGTACCACGAATCACTTCGAGCGCCTAGACCCGGGTCTGTCCGACCGTCCTTCGCGATTTGATCGCAAGTAGTGAGTGTGTTGTATGCGTTAACCTGAGCTAAATAATCTCATGTGGCTTATATCAAAGCACCTTCTCCGCACCAAACCGAGTAAGTTTATGCGAAGCGAGTTCAGTGGGAGCCCATGCACTAACAGGGTGAACACAGGACGAGAGGATTCAATATGCGCAGTACTGGCAGCGTAAACTCAAGAACAACAAAGACAGTATGTGTCGTCTTGCTAGCACGCAGCGACTCGAGCTAACCCAAGTTCCCACTCGTTCAGTTACCTTCCCCGATTCGCTCGTCGAAAAGGTTGCCGACCAGACCGCCGGGTTCTCCTTTGCCTATCTCAAAGAGGCGTTTGTCGCTACGCTCGTCTCGCTCGCAGGAAGCCATAACGAGGGCCAATTCGAGAAATTGTTGCTCAAACAGATATCAGAATTGAGGAAGCAACTTGGGAATAGTTTCGTGGTGAGGTGACCGCATCGAATTAAGCCTATAGGTTTTGCTTTCTGATTGAGGATTGAAGTAATGTATAATACGAAATCGCTACGATGAGACACAACCACTGCCTCTGATTAAAGCACAGTTTCAGGCCTACATCTTGACAGCGCACCTGTTGAATTGAAGATCTAGATATGGTATCCGTAGCCACCAGCCACATTTTCTATGGTGGCTGTGCTCACCAGAATGCTCGCCACAGCCTCACACCAACGGGCAACCTTCATCTCAGTTTGGCTTGTAAGCTCGCCAGTCAACAAAGCACTCTCGGGGAGCGTTGTTCGAGAACCTTTATTTCTACCTTCAGCGTTCGTATATAACTGGAGACATTCCAACGTGTTGCAGGGTTCTGTGGCGAACTTATCTACCTTACAGCCCGAAGCACCCGCAAGGATCATGGCGCGTCACCTCACTCCTGAGCAACAAGCTCGCGCTCTTGCAAGAAAGAAGAAGAAGGAAGCTGCAGCCGCATCATCGCAGAATGAACCCAGTTACATGAAACTATTGAGGAACCCGGCGGCAAAGGTGCTCGCTCGGGAATGGCTACACGGAGGTGATAGAAAAGACGGCTCGACTCTAGTAGCAACGTGGAACGTAAGTGCTCAGCCTACGAAACATGTGCAACTTCGTCCTAAACATCAGATTAGATACTCGCTCAAATTCTCGTTAGTGCGTCCCCCTCGCGATTTATGACAGTGATTCATTCTTACGTATAACATAGGGAGAGATCTATTTCTTGGGAGTGATTGCCTTCGAACCACACAACGCCATCCTATGATCCTGGCGGAGATCATATCACACACGGCAGATATTTTCTGTCTACAAGTACGTTTTGCTCATTACTCTTGATGGGGACCAACTCATTGTGGAATAGGAAGTCGACAGAAAAGAGAAGCTACTCCCTACTTTTCACGAAGCTGGGTTTTCAGAAAGCTTTGGATGCGGTCGTGGAAAGAAGCATGGCTGCATGATACTCTATCGTACCTCCAGGTACAGAGGTATTGCGGAGCGGGTTGTTTTCTATGACGAGGAATCTGTGCGACAAGAAACTCCTGATGAAGACGGCGTGAACCGTTCCGGCTCGACTCATCGGACAAAGAATATTGGGTTGCTGGTTGCACTTCAGGATCGAACTGATCCATCGGCGGCACCAGTGATCGTAGCGACCACACATCTCTTCTGGCACGGCTTGTGAGTGCTCAAGTTCATTCGGCTAGATGTCCGTCATGAAATATTTGTTTATCAAAGGTACAAGTATGAACGAGCAAGGTACGCTACCTAGTACTCATTCAGCGCCTGCTAATATTCGATCTCTTAGGCAAGTTGGGATCCTCAGGCGTGAAGCGCTCCGTTTCCGGGAACAGCACGGCACCCCGGAGTCGCCCATAATCATGGCTGGAGGTAATTCTAACCCTGGGGCTTTGTTCTAAACAGCGCTCAGACCTCAGCGATTGATAGACTTCAACTTCCAGCCGGACGAAGCAGCCTATGCGCTCCTCCGTGGTGTGCCTCTCACTCCGGACCAATATACACAACTCGACTCTTCTCGCGTAATACATGTCTCACTTGATCCAACCGTCCCACGCACACCCCGAACCGGAACAAACGCAGATGACGACGACGAAGCGGCTGGTTCTGGCGCAGCTGTGCGTACCGATCTCAATAATGGGGATGAAGAAGATGAGCCTGTCGTGCCGACTAGGATCAAAGATTCACGTCCAGCCGAGCCAAAAGATGGGCTCCTCTCGAATGAAGAAATGGTAGAGCTGTTCAAGGTTGGAGGCGAGACGAGGAGCGCATATGACGAGATTTTGGGCCGCTGCGCTGAATCGACAGGCGAGGCAGACAATGTCCTAGCCGCTCGGGACCCGGTCATGCAAGGGCGGAAAGGCGGATACGAGCCCATGTGGACGTGTTTTACGCACTATTGGCGTTCAACTTTGGGTGAATTCGTTTCTCTATAGTTCAAGTCCACCTGATAACCTGGGTAGACTACGTCTTCATCATCGACCCCTCCGAGGGAAATACCCTTGAAGTTGTTGATGCACTCAAGTCCCCGCGAACGGAGGCGCTTGGAGACGGGCTTCCACGGCTGCGAGTCAGTGCCAGCGACCATGTACCTTTGGCAGTAATATTGGCGCCTCAGAAACCGGAGCCTTAAAGACAGGTTAGAACAACAGAAATTCATTTAGATGTATTCGACATAGCTGTTGGGATCACACCGACTGTTCGGGTATGATGTACTGAATGTCACATACACTGATAAGAAGCATTACCAAGAAGACAGAAAGAACAAGTCCTAGTTACGTTCGAGTAAAACATTCAGCGACATACTATTAGCTATAAGCCAAGTAGAAACCGTCCGATATGCGGGGGTACTTGGCATCAACTGAAAGATTACGTCGAGTCCTTTGTTGCGCGCTTCGCATCCAATTGCATGAACAACTCTTCCATTCGGTGTCTCAAGTTATGGAGCTCGTTCATAATCGTAGCTTCGCTGGACTATAATCCCGATTCTCTGCATTAGTCCTCCAATCAAACTACGAATGAGTTAATACTCACGAGGAACGAGTTTGGGAAAGCCTTGACGATCTCATCGAACGATTTCTTCGAGATCCTCATCCCATCTTCATTTTCGACCTGCGGATCCCTATTTTCAGGGTCGTCTTCCTCGCCGTCTTGGGCGGCAGTAAACATCTGGCGCATGAATACGTTGCGTCGGACGTCGAGGTGGGCCTCGAATAGCGAGATCAAGACAAGGGGGATGAAAAAGACCACAAGCATAACGCTACGGTTGAGCTAAGCAGATAATCAGCATTAGCAGTGTTGTTTCGGGTGGGAGTGAAAGTTAATACCTTGGCATAACCCTTGCGGCTAAGGACCAATCTTTAAACGTGGTCGTCAGTAGGTGAGGCCAACCAACATATTTGTACAATTTGGCTTACTCGAATGGAGCTATCAAAAACACCTCGATGATGTTGAAAGGCGCAGGATCTGACGAAGTAAAGATGACTATAGTTCAGGAGCAGCTCACAAGTCCTACTCACAAACATAACTATCAGGGGCTGTAGAACTTGCATTACTAGGGATTTCTCATCGAGAAACCAAATGATACGTACCACGAATCATGGTGATCGTCTTCTCGGCGAAAAATGCAAGGAATTGGGCCTCGGCATCATCGGTGATCTATACAACAGTTGGCTTAACGGCCTGTCATAATTGTTCAAGATACATACATCCTCGTAAGCCGATGAGAACAACGAGATAAGGACGTTGAGCAAGATGACGGTAGTCGCAACGTTCCACCTAGATGAAATCGTCTCAAAACCTGATCCTTCCGCACAACACGAGTCCAATAACTCACATGTAGTAAAGAACAAGGCCAAAAGAGCTACGGTGAGCTGTTAGCATCCGGTCGGTGAACTTGGTAATGGCACGGACCTAACGGAGGGCTGCTCGAAATCCGGGGCCTGGAGCAGAGCCTGAAGCAAAGTGTTTATAACGGTCATACCGTGGTCTGCCAGGAGTCTGAGCCATCACATCGGGGGACTAGTTCCGTGTACGAACCTGTAACTCCGTCGGCGGCGTCTAGGGCGTACATTCCCTGAGCGAAACCAACACCCAGGATAGACAAAAGCTACCGGAGGCCAAATTTCGCAAGTGTTTTACAAGTGTGAAATAGGTGCACGTACCACGAAGAATATAGTGGACTCTTGTAACATCCGGGAGACGCAGATTTGCATGGTGCCAACGTATTTGAAACCTTCGACGACAGTGACAAGTTCTGTCGGTAGAAATTCAGTATACTTAAAATGGAGGGAGCAACAATAAAAAATCACGTACTCATCCAAATAAGCGGGCTGACGCAGCTCAGGACTTGGAAACTCCTAAGCTTCAACAAAGAGCTTTGGTTGTCGTCGGGAATGTAGAGACCCCAGATGCGGAGAACAAATGCAGTGATTATGAGGGAATCCGTCAGGAGCGAAACCACACGCCAAAAATTGAAAGCCCGCCAGGTAAAGAAACGGACTATTTTGTATAGCTTGTGGAACTCTGCACATGTTCTAAGATATTTTTTCCCAATTGCATTGGTACTACAACGTACCTTCCATCGCGTACGCAAACGCCTGTACATACAGCGCAATTTCCCATTCGTCCAACGGATGACGAGGTTGGCGATTTTGTGTAAGGGGCTGCTGAACTGGACTAAAGGTGAGTCGTGCGAGATGTGTTGATATAGTGAACTTACTGGCTCGGGAGTAGATAAATAGGAAAAGAAGCCTACGTGTAATTGTTGACGAGTTTATATGGATGAACCCACAGTATAGCTTACCATAGGCAAATGCGGAATGCGTTTTGGTACCTGCGCAGAACGCTGTCATAACAGTTCTCGACCCTATCTACCCAAGCTAGCTCACCTAGGAACCGAAAGTCGAGCGGGATCGAGGTGAGACCAGAAAGAGCCATCATGCTTGAACTTGTATTCATCGTCTTGTAGGGGTCAGAAAAACAATATTCCAGAACCCTGGAAGCGCTCACAGTCAATATCGTTGTTCTCGTTGTTAACTTGAACCCAGTCGCCTCTCCACAACGACTCGACCACTAAATAGACAATTAATGCTGCATATACGAAGGTGGCTGTATGTAAATATACCATTCTGGGCCTCTGAGCACGACAAGAAGATAGCCCTGCGCGGAAGTGGGTCAAGGGATGACGGAAGCAGTTAAACTATGCTCACGCGCGTTGGTCAATAGCAAGTTCGAGTGCCGAGCTCAAAGCACTTGGATCACCGTCCCATTCGGTGTGCCGAAAACGCGTTGACATGATGTCATCGAGACGTTCCGGGGGAACCGTGTGCAACATTCGTCTAGCGAGCGTCTCGCACGCTATGGCGCGTCCGGTGTTCTCTCCATAGTCGGCCGTGTCATGGTTGGCATCTGGTAGCAAGGACTTCAATATATGGGTGACAGAAATGACCCAGAGATAACCCACCCCACATGAACGACTGTCGGGCGCGCAAAAGACAGTAAGGGAGCTTCGTAGCTTTGTTAGTAAGGTTCACACCGTTCGAACGTACGCTGAACATACAGCTTCGCCGAAATCTCCTGCTGCTTCGATATAGGCCGATATCACTGCTGGAGTGATGATACGAGAAGTGGGGTTCGTGATCTCCTCGGTGCTAATCTCCAGCGGCAATAACGTCAAGGTGAGTGCCCGTACGCGTTTAATGAGCTCTAAAACAGAATTCAGGAACGCCATCGTCCACTTTGAGATACACTCACTTGTAAGGGTGTCCGGCGACGGCCGTACAGACTTTGTCGACAGGAGCGAGACCTGGTCCTCCATTGCGCGGTCCGACATGGCTGCGCTGTGGTCGTAGCCGAAGAGAGGCTGAGGTACCGCTAGTGTCAACACTCATGATGTCACGTGCTGAGGTAATCACCGGTGCCTTGTTGCCTGCCCGTGCTTGCCCTTGCCATTTCCCACCATCATGCCAGTAAGTGTTATCATAGCACTTAGCACACAGTGCAATCAACTCCTTGTAGGCCTACCACTCTGCCTATAATGAAGAGCCGGATGTTCGTCAAGTAGGGAACATGTCTATTCTCCCCATCAATTCGCGTATTCGAGGGCCAGCTCCCCTTCGTAAGTCTTCCTCCCGCACGCGTAGCCACAGCTCCTTACCAATAGACAGAGGCGGACCCCTCGCAGCCGGATATTATCGACGAGACTCTCGACCTCTTCCGCGCCAACTCTCTGTTTCGCAACTTTGAGATCAAAGGGCCAGCCGATCGTCTCTTGATTGTTCTCATTCTCTTTATTTCCGACTGCCTTGCCAAGATCTCGGCTGCCCGTACCCCTCCGACGCAAATCGAATGTACCAAGCTGCTTAACACGCTTGCGGTCGACTCATTTGCTATTCCTGGGGACGCCGGTTTCCCTCTCAACGCCCACTACCAGTCACCCGCAAGTAGGCTTGATGGGGGTGAGTGCTTTTTTGATTCTTAATTCATTCGTGGATTGACGCGCCAAACCTAGACTACCTCCGCTCCTATCTCGTGCAAGTTCGCCAGGAGCTCGCTGCGCGTCTTGTCGAGCGCCTCTACGCCGATGGGACTGGAAAGCCGAGCAAGTGGTGGCTATGCTTCACCAAGAGGCGATTCATGAACCGCAGCCTGAACTGATTGCTGGGCGTACTGTTTCATCGCAGTTCAATACCACTGGGTCGTTAGAGTATTGTGTACTAGCGCCAATATCAAAGTACTTTGTGAGTACAAACGCAACCTCCGCCCGCCCTTTGGTACCCATGATTCGACTACATATTCTTGATCATTTTGAAACGGATCCGGTCTATGTGATAAGTAAAACGTCACCCCCGATGACATAAAAACCCAGTAGGCGTCCCCCTTTTTTCCGCTCTCTGATGGGCTGAATACATGTGTGGTTTAAAATTCAACCATCTTGATTCAGGAAGTACTACGCGAGCACACACGCGTTCGGCAAATGTGCGTAACGTTAGCGATAGTGAGGGCCAGAAAGCTCTAACCCCACAAGACGGTCGAGCTACGGTTATATTGACATGGTGTGTCGTCCCAACTCCAAGAGCCGGAATTAACCGCACGTGGTTAGCGGTCTAGCCGACCAAGAACAAGATATTTCAGACTTGTGTATGCCGGGACACCCTCTGCAAAACTGTTTCTCCAAAAAGCTCGGTGCTAACGGGTTGACGTTTGTGAGTGCTATGAGCCATTTCAACACCAAACCCGGCACTCACCTGACACAAGAATCCACACCTATCCGTGTCAGCCCCCTGAAGAACCCCACCTCGAAAATTGAGAGTACGCCCCCGTGCAGCGTTGAGATATATACCGGGCGAGGCAAGGACCGGGCCGCTTAGAGATTCCTCAAAGATCTGCTGCCCGCTCCAATCCCCGTAAGCTCAAGGCGCTACGGTCCGAACCGCTAACGCCAATCTGGCCGACATGGTGCATGCCCCCGAGCTTCGGTCCGATTGTGCTAAACGCCACCCAGTGGGTATCTAACCTGGCCTTGTAGAACAGTACACCCACTCATTAGGGGAGACCGTATAGTTAAAAGCCTAAAGTCAGAACCGGGCAACGTATCTCCAGAAATAGTGGTGGACCCACCTGGTCCGAACGATTCCGTGGGTACGGATCGTACGACCAAGGTCCACCCAAGTGGTGAGCTCGCTCCCCCTCACCGTATGTACCCAACTCATAGAAGATGGCCTTAAACTCGAGGATTCTGTTTTTGTTGATCGAAGCACCACCGCGCGAGAAAGTAAACTGGTCAGTAATATTCCACAACATCCTCCCTGGACTGCTGGGCGAGGATCCGCGTGGTGGCGGCAGAAATTCCCGTTGTGCCAACCATCGCTGTAAGTGGAGCTTGGCCCATACTGGGAGGGCCCACGATGTTGGAGGCGCGGCATAGGAGCCGGTAGCCTGTGGTAAGTATATATGCAGATTTAGAGCGTTACAGGGCTAAACCCCGACAAACGCCTGATCAAGCAATCCGCAGATCGTTGTGTCGACAACCCCAATGCCAAGAAGAAGAAAGTCGACCCCCCAGCTGAGTCTCGGGTGTCGTTCCGCACGAGCTTGTCGTTGTTGACATGGTACCTGCCTTTAGCAAACTTCAGGTACTATCACACAGGCCGACTGCTCATGCACGTTGACACCCGTCCAAATGTGACCGGCCGATGCTTACGTTTCGAACGTTGGTATATTTGGGTCCGCCTGCAGGCGCCATCGAGCATGCTGCGCTATGTACATGGGACGATTTCGAGATCGACATAGGAGGACGCCCGTGCCCGCGCGTACCCGGGATTGTGACAACAACGCCAGAACCTCGGTGCCCTGTGGAACGCTGTCCGGTCCGCGGCGACGCATGTTGGGCTTACTTATGAGAGCGGTTACGAATTTGGGTGTGCTTTGAGTTATCGCGACAGTGGCCTTGAGCATTCATCAAGCTCATTAGAGGGAAGGATACTGCCCGACGTTCAGAACTTATTTACTATGGTATGGGTGGTACGCTGGAGCCGCAGAGGCTATAAGCAAGGTGCTCCCCGCGAATCTTCCTACTCCTCGTTATCCAGAGCACTCTAGAATGTGATTCATAGCGCATATATCGAACTATCAACAATTTACCTATTCGCGGAACAGGTAGCCTCTCCACACTACCCTATATGCATGCCCAGGGGCATCTTATTCCCCAGGTATACGCGCTAAAAGTGACTTATCATATTATCATGACGCATAAAAAAGGGTACATGGAGGACACCTCTCAAAATTACCACTTTCCAAGCGCTAGTTCTCCCGCAGCGTAAGTGCCGCTAAGCAGCAAACCAACGTGCGCAATGCTTGAGAGGATCCCACCTCGGCTATTGCGCTACAAGGAAACTCAGTCGGAGTTACCGAGGCGCAAGTACAAGTTACTCTTACCTTGCTTGGGTCACCGGTGTTGTATCCCAAGGTATACAAAACTCGTCCTGCAGGAGCAGTTGTGTTAGAAGTAGAAAAGGGACGCTAGGCGGTTGAAAGTCGCACCGAAAATCCACCCAGCTCCCAACGACGCCGCGAGAATAGGGTAGCGAAGACCAAGGAAGGGAACTAAGAGAAGGATGTGAGGCAAGGACTCGAGTGTGTTTTGGTGAGCGCCTATTCAAAACAGTGTATTAGTATAAATTCGAATACATCGCATCTCAGCTCACGTTGGGCGCAGTTGAACTTCAGAGCCTCAGGGTCTTTGCCCACCTGCGCCTGCTCAGCGTACACTGCGGGAAGCAAAAGTATTAGAGGCGAGGGCAAAGAGCAAATCATGCGCCTTACTCTGAGGATACTTGACGCCAGACCTTTTGCGAGCCTTGCTCACGAGAGTGGTTTGCCAGAGGGTCAAGAAACCAGTGCTGAAGAAGTGCGCATTAGATATGCACAAACCAGGCGAAACGAGTATACCATGTACTCACCTAATGGCGGCCAGAGCAACATAGCCGTAATTCTCCGGGAGGGTAATGGTAGTCGACATGCTGATTGGGATGTTTGTTCAAGCTGGGTCGATGGCGTGATGGGAAACTTGGGATTGGTGAGGAGAGCAGAGACGCCTCCCGCCTTTATACCAACCTAGCGGCAATATATGAGATGAGTTGTTTTTGTCCGTCGCCGGCACGTCTGTTGCCTCTACTACGCAGACGCGTATGCTCTCTCGGCGTCGGGCAGGTCCAGTCAGCAGAGTCCCGCGTTTGACGTGATTTGTTATTACCTTTCATGTAAACCCCGTCACGTGGGGACGGCTTGCGCATTGTCAACGTGTCCGTTCTCGCACATTCTGTCTATTTCGACTTCTGCTTCGACACCGGCCGGTCTCAAGTCTAGTCTCTTGTTTAGTCTGGTAAACCATTTTATCGAAATTCCAGGTATGTCACGCATATATTAACCCAATTAATATCACCACCTGCCCAAAACCAGCTCAACAGCGGCGTATGTTGAGCCTGACAGCAAACCAAAGTATGCGAGACTAAGAATGAGAAACCCACCCCACCTAAAACGCTAGAGCAGTGCATTAGCCACTTTTGTGCGAGTTATAGTCATAACTCCTGGATGGCACCTACCTTTGCTGGATCACCAGTAATGTATCCGAAGGTATAGACTACGCGTCCTAGGTCGATATTTGAGCTATAGGCAACAGTCCTTTATGCATATGTAAACTCACCACCTATCCACGCAGCCGTCAACGATGCTGCCGGGATTGGGTATCGCAGACCGAGAAAAGATGTGAGAAAGAGAACATGAGGGATGAATTCGAGTGTGTTCTGGTGGGCACCTGTAGGGACAAATGATACCAAAGCAGGCGAATGCTCTGAAAGGGAGACGTACGTTGGGCGCAATTGAATTTTACAGCGTCAAAACTGCTTTCCATTTCCGACCTCTCGGCATACACTGCACAGGACGCAATAGTCAGACTTGCGAAAAACAGTATAGTAGCGCAATTTACTCTGAGGGTACTTGATGCCGGCCTTTTTGCGAGACGAGCTCACGAGGTCTATTTGCATAATTATCAAGAACCCGGTACTACCAGAGCGCATTGTATATCAACCGATTAAATCAATCCAGCTTGATATATACACACCTAACAGCAGCCGGAGCAACATATCCGTAGTTTTCCGGGAGAGTGATAACGGTAGGCATTCCTATTGTAGCGTTGACCAGAGCTCAGGTTGGCACAAAAGATGGGTTGGTGAAGCGGACACTAATCGCTCGGTTTATAGTCGCTGGAACTGAATGAGCCAGTGAAAAAATAGCCAACCCGTGAGCGCCAAAACCCTGATTGTTGCGCCACCCCCTAAACGCCTCGTGTGGGTGCTCCCGCGGTGGTCTTACGCGCGCGGTGGTGCTCAGGGACCAGATAAGCACCCAGATGATCGCCAGAGCATAACCTCCAGACTAGTCTCGACTCACTAACCAAATCCAAACCCCGTCCGTTGGGATGCAAAGGCTGGTAGAAATCGCCTGCTCGAGCACCGAAGACTCTCTATTCAAAAACATGTTACGCGTACTGACATGGCCTCGCCATCGATTGCTGTCCCCAATGGTGCTCCGTGCGGCCATTGGGGTATCCAGAACCATAGAAGTGCTACTGCACCTTTCGAATCCCAACTCGCGAAAATGCATTTCGAGAGGTAAGGGTTGACAAAATTTCCGCGACGGGTTATTACAGTAGTACATCGATATCGCCCGAAACCGTGTGAAATGCAAGGTGATAAGGTCTATATACCATGGCACTCGCAGAAGGAAGCTGGGGAAACTTTTGCTGTCGACTAAATTGGTGCACCATGCAGCAAAGTTTGAAATAACGCTAGTTGTGATATGGGCTCTTGGCTCGAATTTGAACCACCAAACCAGACGTTAGCTTTTGCCGACAGGAAAATAACCAAGCTATGAGCCCTGCGCTTGCTGCAGATGGCGTCATTAGACTGCTGAAGCAACTCGACGATATTTGGCAGGCTATATGCACCCAGTTTGGCCACCCAGCTCCCAACTGGGCACACCGCAAACAGATGTAAACATTTCCCGACGTCCAACTTTTTTCTCGGTCATCGATGCGTCCCCACTGCTAGTTGTATTATTTTCAAGATCTTGTACTCAATATGCCAAGAGGGAAGCTTTGGCGCCATATACAGTTTCGGGACAGATAAGGGCGGGGATTGTATGCACTTGCGACTGCATCCAACGGCACAAAGTTAATAGGGGCTGTCCATCATGGGGAGCTCTGAGCGCACGGACCATATCCTACGATGCGCTCAGTAACTACCTAATTGTAGGGTTGCTTCCTCATACCAGTTGCGTGTACCTATCGTGAGTTCCTGCAGCTCCTATCTTACTTGATACACCATAGCATGTAGAATGGGACATTGAAATCTCCACCCGAGGGCAGAGCTATCATGGCTCTCGCATTGGGCGGGAGGATATCCTATGGCCCGTGCTCGACTGGATTGGGATAGGCCCGTTACGCTTTGGGGCCGAGTACCGCCTACTGAGGGTGCTCGGGCATGGGATGCGAGGGATTTCCTGAGGCTAGTCACGAGAGCTAGTCAACTGCCGTATACGAATGGTGAGTTAGAGAATTTGACTCATGAAACCAACTCATATCGGGCTACATGCAGACTCGAACCGAGTCCTGGGCGGGGCTTGTCCTGTAACTCGATTGACTGTCTAATCATTATCCACCAAAATAAATCTTATGTAATAGGGGGAGGGTTGAAAAAATGATCTCGGCCGAGAGCTGCTCGATGAAAGAGTGCTTTGCATTTCACGGCGTTTATGCCAGGCCTGGACACGGTCTCGGGGGTCCAACGGCGCTTACTTAAATGCCTAGGCATCAGAGGGCATTGATATTTGCAAATGGATTTCTTGATTTGGAGCTTGACCTCGTGTCCTTGCGTTGGGTGTACCGGTTCTGAACTCGAATCAGCCTATATTTTCTTGTTTTATTTCTTGTATATGACGTGCGATGGCTTCTAGTTCCGCAAAACCTCTCGATGCGGAGGATGATATTGACCCCGAAACGATTCAAAGTGCTGTCGACATGTCCCTTTCGCTCGCGCTCAGCATGGTACAATCTTGGATGCCTGCAGCCTCGTCTTCAGCCTCGGTTAACCCCTCGATAGCCGAGTCTAGAAAGAAACTCGAAGAGTACATGAGACGGCCGCCGCGGTGAGCTCCACCCTCTCTCACCAAGCGAGTCGCCTCATCCAGAACGGGCAGTCTCGGTGTCGGGGCACCCATCCCCTCGGCAGCGCAGAAACAGACGCAAGCGACGCACCATGAGACACAGCGCCTCAAGAACCGACTCGTGGGATCTGGCGCCGCGCGCAGACGGGCTGAGGACGCTAAATTAAACGGCCTCAACAAACCAGATGGGGACGGCAGCAACAGCGACCAGGACGAATCGGAGAGCCGTGCGAGTGCGGTGAAGAAAAACGAAAAACTGGTAAACGTAAAGTCTAATGGACTATCCGTGTTTGGCTCGACCGCCACCCCGAAAGCTACGCCCAAGCCAGCTGCGGCTCCCTCGACGCCAGCCCGCAGCTCGAGCTCCACATCACCCGGCCGCGAGGCCACGCCCGGCAAGAGTTCTTCCCCCAGCCAATTAAACAATTCTCCGGGAGAACCAATGGGCATCCACACCCTGCCCCCCAAACTTTCGCTGGCCGCAAAGATTTGGCCGCGTTTGAGCAGCGCTCCATCACCGTCGTCGACTGGGCCCGATCGCCCGGCGAAGCGTCGAAAGGTTGCACCGATGCTTCCCCCACTGGCGCCGGACCTTGCGTGGAACATGCAGTTGCCAGCCTCGCGCTCGTCGTCCGTGTCGGCGTCTGTGTCGTCTCAGGCTCAGTCTGCCATTGGACCCGACACGGGTGGCACGCCGGCAGAAGAGCCAGACCGGGCTCAGGTCGGCCCTGGCCCGATTGCAGTTGCGCAGCTGTCGCGAAAGGAGCGCAAGAGGTTGCGGAGAGAAGCGGCACAGCAATCTGCCAGTCTAGAGAAACAGCTTGTGTCAGCACGGGAGGACGGGTCCGGGGGGTCTCCATCCGGGGCCGAGGCACCATTCTCGCCCTCGGGCAAAGGTCGAGACGCCCAACCGTTGAGCACTCCAAAGGCCGAGACAGACGGGTCAGGCGATTCAGACGAGGGGTCAGAAACAGGGTCTCGAATTCGTGAAGACGGTGAGCGTGAACAGCGTAAAGTACATGAAGGGCGGCTAATCTATTCGGACACGACAAGGAGTGAGCGAGAGAGCGTCAGATCAAAATGATACAGTGCAGCAAGAAGGGAAGAGGAAACGAAAACGAAAAGCCAAAAAGAAGTCGGGTTCGGGATAGGCCGAGGTATGAGATATATACATGTGTTACCCCGGGTTATTAGCCGTTGAACTCGGCCGGCGATTAGCTGGAAAACGTGGCGCGAACCGATGGCAACGATCGTGCAGGGTCGAGGGATGAGAAGACATAGTAAAACGTAAAACAGGCCCAAATAGTGTAGTCATAACGGTTAGGAATGAGATGAGACACTGGAGTTACATAAAATGAGTGTCATTTCGACAAGGATAGTGAGAGCGCGACGTACTGTATGCAGTGCAGGCGCATCTATGCGAGGGTCGAGGAGAAACGGGAGGGCCGTTTACCGAGTCACGGTGCGCTTGGTGCTCCGTCGAGTCTGTCCGCTAGCAGAATCGGCGACAGACTCAACCCATCGTGCAACGTTACGCTGGGAATTTTCGTACTGTTTTACAAGCTCTGGGTCTCCAATAATCTTGGGCGCACGGTCTCGGGGAGGGCTCATCGGGCGCTGGGAGCTCGAGTTGGAGCGGTGAGGGGTCGAGCGGGTCTCGATGCGGGTCGTGCTGGTGCTCGAGTTTTGGCGGCGCGGCGAAGGCGAGTGAGTGACGATGATCTGGCGCGGGCGCGAGCTGCTGTTTGAACGGCGGGGCGGGATGACGAGGTACTTGGCTCCGTCGGCGCCGTACGAGACCTCGGGCTGGTCGCCCGTCGGCATCTTGACACCCGCGGGCAGGACGGTGACCGTGGCTGCGCGGTGCGGGGCAGGACGCGACGAGGACGACTGGTGGACGTGGCTGCGCTGCCGCTGGTCTTCGCCCGGGCGCGCGTTGAGTGTGAAGAGGCCGCCGAGGAAGCTCTTGGACTCGGGCTGGGGCGCGTGGCGTTGGTAGCCAGCGACGTTCTAGATGAAAAAAGGTTAGCAATGGTTAGCAACGAGTAAAGCAAGACTTACCGGGTCGCCCCACTGGATGTTCATGTTCACCATTGTGGATTAATGTGAGTAAAGGTAGCTAGTGAAGAGGAGCCTGCAAGAGACGTGTCGCGGGGCGGGATGGGGGAGGGAGAAAGGACCAGGGGCGGGTATATATACGCGTTCGCGGTGAACCAGTTCGAGGGGACTCGTGAGATCAGTCGGGAGCCGGAGACGGTAAAGCGACGATCCTGTGAAGAAAGGTTTAGAGATGGAGGCAGGCAGCCCAGTTTGGAACCCGGCCAGCTTTTGGTGTAACACCCCGGCGCTACCACTGTCCAGGCCTCAATCTTTTGCAGCGTCATCCCCCTATTGCACGTCGTCACAGCCCTGCGACAATAGCGCACGACTCCGGCGAGGCACGCGTCACTACCTAATCTCGTGCTTGTCGCCACCGGACCAAAGGCGGCCCGAGGTGTAGCACTTTGTTATCCGTTTTCTGTGCAAGCTTAAACACGCACGAGCTCGAAGCTCTCGTTCCAGCGCACTTGGGCGGAAACATGCCTTTTTACACGGCCGGCAACGACGCCCGAGCTCGATCATGATTGAAAAATACATTTATGATTGCCAGCGTCCACGGCGGTGTTCTGGTTGCCTCGCTGGGTGCGCGAGGCTCCAGCTGTAAGCCCAGAGTGAGGTCTGGTCGTCCCCGCGACCCGTCTCTCGTCCGAATATTGATTCGATTGAGTGGAGCACACCCGAAACACGTACTACGTTGCTATGCTTGGGGGTTGTCTGAAAATTTATCTTGTCCGACGTTTGGTATGCCGTGCACCCCAGGAGGGGCTCCGGCACGGTGAGCCGTACTCTGGCGCCATACTGCACAGCTGGCAGTTGGATCGGGGCGACGTCTACCGAAAGCAGAACGTTAAACGCAGTTTCCACCTTCGAGTCTGTTTGACTTCGGCGCCACGTCCGATACTATGCACATTTGGCGAACCTTCTCAACGAGGCCCGAGTCTCATACCAGCGAAGATCGCAACGCTCGCCCGAGCGCGAGGCATGCGCCACGGCGTGCATCGTGTCGCGACACGTTCAGGGGCGCGCCTCCATGCCGCTGCCTCGGTGAGTCCTCGTGTGCCGACCCGTGCGATCTTCCCCGCACTTGTCAGCTCCCGATCGTCCCAAAAAGGCTATCATTAGCGGGGGCATTTGCGCCTGATTCGGGAGCGCCGGCTGCGCACGGGATTCACCTTGACCCGAGCCGGTCAGCCTGCAGCCGACGACGACAGCCGACTCTACCCGCGGCGACCGTGCCTCTGTGTACGTGAGAAAGCAGTGACCCCCCCCCCCCTACCATGACCCCCGTTCGCGTAGCTCTAGCCTCTGCCAGACGTGGCACTAGACTCGGTCGATCGCAGCTCCAGCCATCCAGGGCCAAGACTCATCTCGCCCGACTATCACCACCCCTGATAGGCAGAAGCCTCGACTCCAGATTCGAAATACTCCCCTCATGTTCCCCACGACGATGGCAGAGCACGCCCGCACAAGGCACCGGGCCCGGGGCCCAAACACAGCGCTCATCGGGCAGCCACCACGGCAAGTGTATTGCATCGCCTATCGTGAGGTTCCGACGCTGATTTATTTCACTGCCCAGTCACCCCGACCGAGCGATATAACCATCTCGTTTCGACCGGCATCTTGCGCGATGACCCACATCAGCTTGGGATCATCGCGAGGCTGCAGCGGCTGCACGACGAGTTGCGCTCATTTGGCCAGAAACAACACCCTCACCCGAGTAACTCGCGATCCTTTGTGAGTCGTGCCTGCAACGCGGCCTTTTGCATTAAACACTCACCCTCCTGCTGTCCAGCTCGCTCGGCTCTTTAGCACCTCTTCCAATGCCGCAGCCACGGTCTCTGTGGTTCCCAAGGGCCTCTATCTCTACGGAGATGTCGGAACCGGAAAGTCCATGTTGATGGATCTGTTTTATGATACCCTCCCACCCGAGGTCCGCAGCAAGCGACGCGTCCACTTTCATGCATTCATGGTCGACGTCCACAAAGCGATACATGCAAGCAAGGCTGGCGGTGCAGGAGACAGGGACCCAATACCTGGTGTTGCACGGGACCTTGCCCGAGACGCCTCTGTACTCTGTTTCGACGAGTTCCAGGTTCGGTGCGTTTTCGTGGGAGGTCTAGAACAATGCTCATGGTGTTCGATCCCGTAGGTTACGGATATCGTAGATGCCATGATCCTGCGACGACTGCTAGAATCACTTATGCAGGCTGGCGTGGTGTGCGTAATGACGTCAAAGTATGTGAGCTTGGGGTTCAGGTTGGCTTTCCTTACTGAGCTTGGGCCCTTTAGCCGCCACCCCGATGACCTGTACAAGAATGGTATCCAGAGATCCAGCTTTATTCCCTGCATAGAGTTGCTCAAGGAGCGGTTCCACGTCGTAGACCTCGATTCCCCAACCGGTAAGCTCGTAAATGCTATTTCTTCCGAGACCGCTCATTGGTCAATCTCACCACTTTAGACTATCGAAAAATACCCCGTGCACTGTCAAAAGTTTATTTTGACCCGCTTACTCTGGAGAACCGGGCGGAGATCGACAAAATATTCAAGGCGTTTGCGGCGGCAGAGGGTAGAGAGATCGTCACTGACCGAACGCTCAATATTTGGGGCCGCAAATTACGCATCCCCGAAAGTGCTGGGTCGACCGCGCGCTTTACCTTTCAGGAGTTGTGTGGCCAGCCGCTGAGCGCTGCGGACTATATCGAAGTGACCCGCGCGTTCGAGACCATCTTTGTGACCGACGTGCCGAGCATGAACCTTGGCCAAAAGGACAAAGCTCGGCGGTTTATCACGTTCATAGATGGTGCGTTCTTCTGGGCTCCACTATGGTCTAGGTACTGAGATTGGGGGCCATTAGCATGCTACGAGAGCAAGACCAAGCTGTTCGTATCTTCAGAGGTGCCCATCACTCGAGTTTTCTCGGACGAATCATCACCCAGCGGCTCGGAAATATCCGACCATCAGCGCGGAGTCATGGACGACCTGGTGCGTATTGTTGCACGCATCCAGGGCCGTGCTCCACTCGTATTCTTTGCTATTATTCACCTCCGTTCAATTTATTCTAGGGGCTAAGCGTCGATTCGATCGGGAAGAGTTCGATATTTACCGGGGAGGAGGAAGTATTTGCTTTTGCGCGGGCGTGCTCGCGGTTGGTGCAGATGGGGACCAAAGAGTGGGCAGAGGCTGCACGGGGATGAGTGTAATTGATACCCGGCGATCTACTAGCTGCATGTAATGTGAACTTAAGCACTTCGGTACATCATGACGCAATAGAGTTGAATGAGCCTAACTCGGACATAATGTGAAGCTGTGCCGCCCCGGCCAAGCTTATCACGACTTTCGCCACTCGCTACCTCGGACTCGTAACATCCTTCTTTCGCAGACGGCAATTTACCACCCGGGTCAAGCAATTACCTGCAAATTAAATCCCGGGCTAATTTGGTGTAGCGCCCGCTTGGCCCGTTGCTAGTTGGTCTCAATGGGTGTGTCGGTGTTCTGCCCCTGTTATAAGCAAAACTTGACGAGCTTCCATGTCTGCCATAGATCCCGCTATTGTTAGGGGCTTGAACGATAAACTGTACGAGAAGAGGAAGGCAGCAGCGTTGGACCTCGAAAAGTACGTCAGCCCCTGTCCTCGCTCCGCACCTCAAACCCAATCGCTTGCAGACTCGTGCGAGAATGCCACCAAAACGGAGAGTCGCAGCGCATCAACGCGATCATCGACCAACTGATTGACTTGTTCTCCTCGACCGCGAACCCGCTGCATGCCCGGAACGGCGGGCTCGTCGGGCTGGCTGCGGCGGCGATCGCGTTGGGCGTCGAGGTCGCGATTTATATGGATAAATTTATCACGCCGCTCTTGCGGTGCTTTGACGATTCGGAGAGTAAAGTGCGCTATTTTGCGTGCGAGAGTATGTATAATATCGCCAAGGTGTCCAAGGGCGAGGTCTTGGTTTACTTTAACCCTATTTTCGACCATCTGAGCCGAGTGAGTCGCGGTCTTGTTGTCAAGGGTTGTGGACTCAGGTTTTTGTAGCTTGCGGCAGACTCGGAGACGTCTGTCAAGAACGGCGCGGAGCTGCTCGACCGTCTGTTGAAAGACATTGTGGCGGAGGCTGCGCCCATCTACTTTCCGCAATTTCTCGAGGCCGAGAAAGCTCGTTTAAAGCAAGAGGAGCAAAAGGCCAAACAGGCTGGCGTTCTCGTGCCCCAGTCCGACTTTCCTGGCGCGCGGCGGGCGTTTTCGTTGGCCAACTTTATCCCACTTTTGGCCGAACGAATACATGTTATTAGCCCGTTTTCGCGGAGCTATCTCGTCTCGTGGATCACGGTGCTCGACTCGGTGCCCGATCTTGAGCTTGTAACGTATCTTCCGGAATTTCTGGATGGGTTGTTGTAAGCGGTTCTCTCCGCCACATGGCCCTTTTGCTACTAACGAATCTTGCTCGACAGAAAGTACCTTTCGGACCCAACTGAGGATGTTAGGGTAGCTACAGAGGGCGTCCTATCCGACTTTTTGCACGAGATTCAGGATATCACCCTCTTACAGAAGCGCAAGGAAGACAAGGCCCGTGCTGCTCGTGAGGCCGCGAGTGCATCCGCGGATAAGCCAGAAGAGGCGAAGACAACGCCGGGGGTTGAGGCTGAGAATGAGCAGCTTGGGCGGGGCGCGTTTATGCCTGATGGTGATGTCAAGCTGACTCTGGATACGACGGTTCAGAAACTCGAAGTGGAAGCCCCACACGATTCTGGAGGTGCGTAGTTTTGTTGGCAGCTTGGGGTTTCAGAGAACTTAGAGGGCACCTTAGCGTGGATACCCGGTCAAGGGGTTAAAGTCGACCATGCGGCAATTGTAGAAATATTGATTTGTCAACTGGACCCGACGCGTACGTTTAGTTTGTTGATTGACTTGTGCCCACCTCACCCGCCTGTAGAGGACGAAATCCAGCAAACCACGGCCCTGGGATGGATTGCGAAATTCTTGGAATTCGCCCCAGAGGTTGTGATCCCGTTCACGCCTCGCCTGATACCCGCCATCCTCCCTAATTTGGCGCACCATATACCCGCCATGCAATTGGCTGCTGCGCAAACCAACCAGAAGCTCTTCTCTCTCATCCAGAGCCTCCCGTCCCCGCCAATGACAACAGGCCATGGGGCCGCATCGTCTGCGCAGTCCTTGCGGGGCGTTCCTGCATCACCCCTAAGCTCTAACGTATCTAAAGTCGCCAAAGATACCCCCACGATCAGTCTCACGGAACCCCCGGCCACTACTAGTACGCCAAGTGAAGCTGTCGAGAAACAACCGGCCAAGCTGCGGACGGCCACTCTGCCATTTGATACGGCCTCTATTGCTAGTGGATCTGCAGTGGACTCGCAAGACCCGCCCAGTCGACCGCATTCGCCAGTTTTGTCGAGCTCTCTAGATGAACCTGACCCTTTCGACTATCAGTTCACCGTCAACGGCTTGACCATCCAGTTTTTGAGCGAGCATGAAGAAACGCGGGTGTTTGCGCTCAAGTGGTTGATTATGCTGCACCAAAAGGCTCCTAAAAAGGTAGATTGGACGTAGCTCGCTGCTACTATCTCGGATTTTGACAATGACCTTGTAGATTCTTTCTATGGATGATGGTACCTTCCCGGCACTTTTGAAGACGCTGTCGGATACGTCTGAAGAGGTACACCCCCCACACTACCGCTTAGAATAACACTGACTTTTTGTCTCAAGGTCATCAAATACGACCTTCAGCTTTTAGCACAGATCTCGTCCAGTTCGGAAGAAGGATACTTCAAGAACTTTGTCATGAATCTCCTCGAGCTGTTTAGTACAGATAAAGGGTTACTTGACACCCGAGGAAGCTTGATTATACGGCAACTCTGCATGAGTTTGAATACGGAGCGCATATACAGGACATTTGCCGAGATCTTGGAGCGAGAAGAAGTGAGTTTCATCGTTGCCCGCCGCAAGCTGAGGCTCAGACCTAATACCAGGATCTCGAATTTGCGAGTATAATGGCTCAAAAGCTGAACATTATCCTCATTACCTCCCCCGAGCTTTCCGACTTTAGAAAGCGCCTCAAGAACCTGGAATCTCGGGTGCGTTCAGAGGACTTAAATTCGAATAGAACTCATGAGGTATGCAGGATGGCCAAGCCCTTTTTACTACGCTATATCGCTCGTGGTGCCACAACGCCGTCTCGGTACTCTCCCTATGCCTACTTGCGCAGGCCTACGAGCATGCTTCCAACCTGCTAGGGCTGTTGTAAGTCCACATACTCGAGTACGGACGAGTTTTTAACCAAGTGTGTGAAGCGGCGATCTTGAAATTACCGTTCAACTCCTGGTGCAAATCGATAAACTTGTTCAATTGATCGAGTCGCCAGTCTTTACTTGTGCGTTGTCCTACTCCCAATTTCTGAGTCGTCGCCTAACTACTAGACAGCCCTGCGTCTACAGCTCCTCGAACCAGATAGACATCCATATTTGTTCAAGTGTCTCTATGGCCTGCTTATGCTTCTCCCCCAAAGCTCCGCCTTCGTCTCGCTGAGTCGCCGACTGAGCGCTGTCGGGTCTATGGGATTTCAACATATCCCACAGAAACCATCGTGAGTTTTGTACGAGCCTGTATTCGTGATATTATTAAGCGTTTACGCCGTACAGCACGGTGTCTAATGCTATTGCCACGCGTTCAACCATCGCACGCGAGCAGATCAAATGGCAAGAGCTCTTGTCCCATTTCAGGGCCGTGCAGGCCAAGCACGAAAAGGCACGCCGACGTGACCTCGCCACGGAGCCTGAATTCGCGTTTTTGGGTGCTGAGCCGGAGCGGCAGCTGGCACCGCCTCAAGGCGCACCCGCTCGCCCCGGTATGCGAAGAAAGGTCAGCCAGCCTGCTGATATACCACAAGTTGCCCCGCCTAGACAAGGTGCACTTTCACCCCTCAACCCGAGGCGGGGTAACTTGTTGGCTTCCGCGATATCCGCAGCAACAGGTAGTAGTTCGAACCGAGATCCTCCAAGACCTGGGAGTCCTACTCTGGCTGCGAGGGACAAGAGCAGGAGAGTTACAGGCTCCTTGTCGTCGGTCAAGAAGTGAGGATAATTTCATAGGGTAGTTGGTTTGTCGAACTTTTTTGTTGTGTATACATACAATTATGTATAATAGGTCATTTTCAGCCTATTTAACCATGCATACAACCAGATTAGACGAGTCTCTGCATATTTACCGGTAAAATAATCTTTCTTCAGGCTTCTATGCCATTTGGGACTAACCCTGATATCACCAACCGAGACCCTCGACCAACTCTTGATAACCCTCAGAGTTGATTGGTACAAAGCCCAGAGTCTCACTTGAATATGGACACTGAAGAATACCTGTTGATGATTTTGTCCGATGGTAAATCGAATGAGGCCAATATTGTACACACCGTTGATTCACGTTTGTTGTATTTTGGCACAGGCAATCTACCCACTGGTGCCTTCGTAGCATCAGCCGGACTCGAGTCGTATATAAAGCACGGCCATCCACCGGGAGCATCGGCGACAGCTCCAATGACCGCAATCAACTTTATGCGTGACGGCCTCCAAAGCTACGCGCAGAGCGCCCTCCCGTTTGCACGCGATGCACACCAACTTGCTGAATCGCACAAGACCCAGCCGGAACTCCCACTGGATTCAACTCTCAAATCGATCACGGAGCTGGATGATTTGTACGATAAGATGACGCTCAATCGTGTCGCGAGACGGGCATCAAAAACACAGGGTGTCGCACTACTCACTCTGTATTCACGAGGGTTTACAAGACCAGCGTACTTGGATGCCGTGAATGGATCATCAGATAGCTCCGGGGTGAAGAGTCGAATCGGTTTGCTAATAGATAACCTAAAGCTGTCAATTCGAAAGGGGGAGATACATGGTCACCTTCCCATATGTTGGGGTGTTTTAACTTCGAGTCTGGACTTGGGCATCGGTAAGTTTCTCAAATCCGGGCCATCGAGAGACTCACTGTGGATCGTATAGAGCGCAGCATGGAAGTGCACCTCTTCTTATATGCTCGGTCTGTTCTGTCCTCCGCAATTCGGTTAAATTCCCTTGGTCCCTATTCTGCCCAACAACTCTTGCTACACGTCGTGCGACCACTTGTTCGGGAAGCCTGTGTCACGCAACCGAGGGGAGCTACCCTAGACGAATCCGAGGAGGGAGAGGGGCCAGCGAACACTTGGCCTCTCGGGGAGATTCTGGCTGCGCGACATGATCTGCAACATTCGAGGATCTTCAATAGCTGAAGGGAGATTAAGTTGGTGCTTCTTTGATAGTCATAAATGTGTATTGCGTCAAGGTGCGATGGTGAGAAATAACTGGATTGCTCAACGCTCTGGAATGAACGATAGAATTCGAATTCAAGGCCAGGTACAAATGCGGTAGCTTAGTGCATGTAATCGACAGGTTTTTCCATGGGAGGCTGCATGGCAATATTTATTGACTTGTAGCGGTATTGAAGATCAATTCCACTCACAGGCAAGTTGCGTTCCCTTCATTATGAGCCAGATTGAAGATCAGCATAAAGCCAGACACCTTGGTGCAGGAGGACATGTACCATTTGCTTCCTCCGGGGTACATGGCGTCTGGGAAGGAGAAATATTAGTGAAGTATTACACACGTCTCTGCGCTGTACTCACGGATGTACGGATCAGGGTGAGCTCGAGCAGCCAGCCGGGCCTCGGCGTCGGCCATGATTTGAGCAATAGCGCGAGGATCCTTGACGTTCCTACTCACAAGCATACGTATTCAGCGACGCTTGTTTGATGGAGCAAGACGCACCTGTTGCGCTCAAATTCGGCACGAATCTCAATAGCCTTGTTTCTCCATAGGTCCCGACGAATGCACCAGTTTTGAGCGTCAGTAAGATACCTCTTGTACAGAGACTTCACATGAAGCCTGTGCGCCGAAGAGAAGGGAGAGCTCATAGCAGTAGTCGTGGTTGTTGGGAGCGCTCAGGCGTCACACATCGGCATGGTTATGTAAGCAGACCAAACGCTTGCATGTTTATTAGGTGGCTAACAAGGTGGCTGGTGACAGCCTACCGTCCTTGAAAGTACAGCGCGGAAAAGCCACCAACAAGACGAGGGGAAAAACACGTCTATCCATAGTTCAAAACAACATCAAGCTCCGGGTCCGGACGGTCCGAAGGGATGGTGTGTGGGGTTGGGGCAGGGGCTGGCGCAGCGCAGGTCTTGGAGGTCAAAGCACGAGGTTTGACTACCACCAATTCACCTAAAGCTTCTTCTGCGTGCTCCCACATGTCTCGTTGGCCCCAGACGGATGCTATGGCACCAACGATCATCCAAGTACCTGTTAGGTGGGCGTACCTAGCTGAATCTGGTTTTGCAGGCGTTGTTTCATCCTGGCGATCTTCAGTAAAAGAGGCGCCTGCGTCAACTTCGACTTCAACAGGGCCATCTAAGTCCAAGTCTTCCCGAATGGCAGCTATACACGCGCGCGCGAGCTCTCGAAGGTGAGAGATCTCCTCGCTCCGCAGCGAAGTATCAAGCTGTGCTAATAAGGCAAAGGCCCACTGTTGGTGGTGTCTTGGGAAATAGAATGGTCGAGTGAGGGGGTGTGGGGGCATCGTTGAGGAAATGTTTTCTAGAGACTTGCGTATCCAGTGAGCAATGAACATCAGCAGGTATATAGCGCCATTCTGTGTAACATTCAGTAGGGGTCTCGCAAGAGCAGTAAATTGCACGCACATCGTCCATGTTTTTAATAATAGAAGGGATAGGCTTTTGTGGCTCGCTCGAGGAAGACGCCTGTATCTAAGTTCGGTATTGGTGATATTCGGGCAGAGTTGCCGTTGGACGCACCTCGTCAGATTCTTGCTTGATTGGTTTACCCGGCTCGTCATCAATTATACCAGCTTCCTGAATGTTGTGAGCTGGCGTGCTGGGTTGAACCTCCGGTGTCATGGGGACGCCAAATTTGGCTCCCAGCACAGAGCGTGGGGTGAACGCGGCGGAAGGTGGGTATGTGGCCGTAGGTGACTTTTTGGGAGACTTTATGGATCCGTTTAAGAACTGTAACCAGCCGTCTCTGTCTCTGGGACGTGGAACCTTGGGCGCCTGGTTGGTCATTCCTTCAGGACCTCGACTTGCCCTGCTGGCCCTCCACGACTATTTAAAATATGAGTGATGCTTGAATGCATTTCCTACCGAAGTACTTGCCTGTCTAAAGTTTTTGAACGTCCCTTCAAAAGATGACCTCCATTCCTCTGATGGTATACAAGGATGTGGTGGTTTGCGTGCAGCCGAAGCTGGAGGAATCATCGGAATTGCGTACGGATTGTCCGCACGAGTAGTATGAGGCAGATTGAGCGCATCACGTCTATCTAGTGTCAGATAAAGGGGTACAGAGTAGAAATTGGATGTAACTTACCGAACCAGGAATAAGTATTGGGCGCCGTCTTCGGGCTCCCCATTAAAGTCGTCTGGAAGGTTTGCCACCGGAAGTACTCGATTTCCTAGACTTGGAACTTCATCATCATCATCCCCTGTAAGGTCCAGCTTGCGCTTTGGAGGCATGGTGCAGTAAACTAGTGGACAAGATGTGGTGGCTGAAATCAGTTGAATGTAAACGCCTGAGTGGCGGTACACCACCTGTACCGTAAGCCGAGCGCTTGCTGGGCCTCATTGGACTGCTTCACCTCTCCAGCCAGTGCATTCTCCTCGGGCTCCTGTAACAAGATGATGGACGACCCGCTTGGCACGTCTCCTTTTGCGTCTTCACCATCGCTCCCGGCCTGGCCGTCAACCCCCCACACGCCTAACTCGCCAGGTCCGCAGCCCACTCTCCCAAGGCCTGCCTCCCCACTACCACCAAGCCAAATTGTGGGTGCTGGACCATATGGGAGGGAGCCCCAAATATACGGGCAGCCTACTCCAGGATTGATATCCCCCCAAGCCACCACTGCTGCTAACGGGTCCAAGTTCGAAAGAGACGGGCAGTATTTGCGCGTCAGGATTACCGGGTTAGACAGGAACAGAAGAGACATCATCATCCGAATCGACGCTCAGGTACTTTTTTCCGCTGCCCTTAGATACGTGCTCACGGTGTCGTATAGACAAACTTGCCAAATTTCACTGGCTCTACTTACAGGAACATTTCGCGATCCTATGTCGAGTTTCAGCGTTTCGCAGAGCAGATCGCATTTTGCTGCCCGCAGACGATTGTTCCAGCACTTCCGCTCCCGCAAACCTCGGCTCCGTCTGATGAAGAGGGTTAGTCCGAATACGCACGCTTAAGCATTTTAGGTCTAATTATAGCAATCGTCAGACGACCGACTGGTCAAGGTGATGCTCCAACGCTGGTTCAGCCGTGTTTGCGAGGATCCTATACTGGTCCGAGAAGACGAGATTCGCTCGTTTATTGAGAGCGATTTTGGTGTTAGTAGCTTCGTATTCGTTTTTATGCCTTGTCTGATGCCCGCTCTAGTACCAGCCTACGCCAAGGCCACGCCGAAAGACCGGCTCTAGCTTTAGTCTCATCAAGCGCAGTGTACCCGACGAAGATGAAGATTTGATGAGTGCTCGCTTGGAGCTCACGCGTCTGGAAGTTCAGTTTTTTGATGCTGCAAAGGCCATGGACCGTCTAGCAAAAGCTCGCAAAGGTATTGTCACTAGCGTGGGTAATTGTTGGTCGCTCTAACCCATCCAAACCCTTCAGCACTTTCTGCTGCTCATGCAGAAATGGGCAATAAACTTATCAACGTCGCCACAACCGAGGCGCACCCTCCTTTGGGGATTGCGATACGAAAGTTCGGTCGAGTTTGGCATAGCATCAGTGACGTTGACCAGGCTCAAGTATACACACTCCCTCCACTTCGGTTGTCATTTGTTTGACGCTTGTGTTATAGGGTTTAAGCGAATGTGTGATAATTGGAGATGCGCTTGGATATCAAGGGATGAACGCCAAAGCCGCCAAGGTGGGACTGGAACCCAATTGCCTCGGTTAATCTCACACAACGTGCAGGAAACCTTGCAACATCGTACACAAGTCCTTGAGGACTATCAGTCGGCAGTCAAGGCAACGATCGCGAAAAGACGTAACATAGAACGTCTGAAAGCATCCTCCAACATTCGACCTGACAAAGTCGACGAAGCACTAGAAGACATGGAGGAGGCCAACAAAGTCGAGCAGCTCTACCAACGCCGCGTGGAAGGCATCTCCGAAAACCTACATGGCGCACTTCGGACGCATGCCCGCCATGCCCATGAGGACATTACTCATACCCTCATCGAGCACGCGCGTGCTAGCATACATTACGAGAAGAGCCGACTCCGTGAGCTCGAGACCCTCCGTGCAGATGTTGCTCGTGCCGCTGGCCCTGCGCAGTCTGTTGCTGTGTCCAACGGCCGAGCGCCACTACCTCCCCCTATCCGAGGACCATTGATACAACCTCCTCTGACTTCTGGCTCGGCGCATTCATCTGGCCCGCCTTCACCCCGGGTCGCTGCACCCAGACCAGCCGGCCAGCAACCAATGCCAGCTCCTGTGCCCGCTCCGCCCGGTCCTCCAGCACAAACAGGCTCCCACTCTCAGCCAGTCTCAGCTGGACCATCTACGCCTGTTCCAGCTGCCTCGCACGTCGACCCGTTGGTAGGCACCCCGCGGCCTCAAGCACCAACTCCCGCCCATATGCAAGCATCGCTGCCTGGTTCACAGGCCCAATCCCCTCTCGGTCCGCTTGTCTCGTCTAATCCCGGTACACCTAATCCTCCACATACTCCTGTGCATCCGCTTGCCAAGTCGATGTTTGTGCAGCCCACCCACAAGAGGCTCGATGCGCGGGAAGCAGCAGCCAAGTTGGCCAACATGTTTTAATGCCTTAATCTTTCTCCATATAATTCTACTGTATCCGCCCCGAGTTGAATCGCTAGTCCCTTCATTTGCCGACACTTGGCATGTGCTATTGTGAGATAAAAAGACGCCCAGGGTCCGGGCGACCTCGATTGGCGTTTCTTGTTTAGCACGACATCCATCCAAACGCCATATTCAGCATCCACCGGCACTTGAGCCTAATTTGCTTCGAGACCTCTTGATTTTGGGTCGGCGATAACCTCGAAGACAGACCACGAGGCAGGCTTGATGGCTGCGAGGTGTGCCTGCAACGATGCTGACACGAACCCGGTTATCCAACTGACCCCAACGACAGCAGGATCAACTCACGAGGCAGCAAACGACCCGGTTCCGAGATCAACGAGGGCGAGCCTGTTGCTGGTCCAAGTTCGCTGCATACACTTACGCCCGAGAGACCATCCAAGAAATGTCAGTTAAAACATGCCCTGTAACGACACCGCACCAACACCAACACATGGCTATAGCGAGACAAGCCGAAAGGCGACTGTGCCCTCTGTGCAACAAACTTATTCCACTGCATATGCTAGCCCAACATACAGAAATGGAGCTTGCCAAGGTGAACGAAGTAATCCTAGACGAGTCCGTGTTGGCCGAGGCAGGGCCGTCGGACCCCATAGCCAGGTATGCTGTGTTTTTCTGCGTCATCTGCAGACTGAATAGTGACTGGTGTGTGTGACAGTAACCGCCGGTCTGCTGCACTTCGCGCACGAGCCTCTCTCACTGCCCTAGCTCCCACCCGGCGAAACACAAACCCCAATCCCAGTGCCCACGCCCAAACCGATCTTGAGCCCGCACCCGCCACAGATCGCACATCTCGACAGAGCCGACGTACACGTAACAGCCTAGGTGCACCAGCCGATAGTATGGTAGAGCGGAGACGGAGGCGAGTTGGCGGGGTGTGCCCCGTATGCGAAGAGGATGTCGCAGAAGACTTGGAGGAGCATGTGGACCGCTGCTTGCAGGATGCAGTGTTGCCGCATAGAGAACAAACACCGGCGAGGGCGGAGCCAACTCGCAGAGAGAGCTCCGGCAGTCCAGAGCGCGATGAACTTGTGAGGGCCACCGATTTTACCGATTTTCGAGGTGGGTTCCGCGCTTATTCTAATGGTTTAATTCATGACGTAACCAACCCCCCTCCCCACACCTAACAGGTACCGGATTCGATATCCGTGACAGGAACCTTCCAGACGTCGAGGACGAGCTAGACATTGATGGGGACGAAGATACCGTTTTATATGGGGAATCTCAATTCTTCGAAAGCGACATCATGGCCCGAGATGAAGACGAAACAGAATCTGGGACGCATAGGTCACCAACCTCGGAAGGCAGCGGAGCTCCGACCAGGAGGTTGCGGGACCTCGTGGCGGTGAGGAAGACGGATGTGACTTTGCGAGAGGTCGATATCGAGGGCGAGGAAGAGGACGAGCGGGTCAGCGTTGGAAGTAGCGCAGGAGCTGATGCATTGCCTTCGGCCACCTCCCCCACACGCGGCGAAATTACGCAGGATAAAGACACACATATCGCTTCGTTGATGGCCAAGATTGAACATTTGGTGCGTTGCCCTCATTTAATAATGCGAAAATTTACTGAAGACACTGCAGGAATCCGCACTTCAGCAGACCAGCCAAGCCAACACACCTCTTCGAACGGCACTCCCCACTAAAGCGAAGTCCGTTTCTACCACAGAGGACGCCGCACCAACAGTCTGCCGCATATGTTTGGATGCCTTTGTCGAACCGGTCGTATCAACCGGGTGTTGGCACCTCTTTTGCCGCGAATGTTGGCTCCAAAGCTTGGGCTCGACCAAGTACTGTCCTATATGCAAACGTATCACGAGTACTTCGAATCTCAGAAAGGTGTACCTGTAGTTTCTGTTGCACAGCGTTTTGTACATTTAGCTCTTTTCTTTTTCTTTGGGTGTACCTGTTATCGAGTTGGAACATTAGTCTTGAACTAGATAATTTGAACTGAAGGATAAAGGCAGCAATCATATCTGGCCTTGTTTTGTCCGCATGGCGACATGCTTTCGAGGAACCAGCCTAAGCGGTTTCTCTGATCGCATCTCCATCGGGTGCAGGATTGCACAACCACAAACTAATCATGGGAGGACAGCGAAGGGGAAAAGGAGACTCACAGAATGCCAACGAAACAATCCAATTTTGAATGGTTTCATTACGACCCGGCTCCCGCAGTATTGTTTGAGTGATGTGATATAAGCATACGATAAAATCTAGTGATTACAGCCGAGACCTTGTCGTGAAGCAGTGGATTGACGGAGAATAGCAACCTCCGCGTTGTATTCACGCAAGAGGGCTGATAAGTCTGGGAACTAAGAGTTAGCATCACGGGAATAATAAAAATAATACACCACTCACTTTATTAAGGAGGGTTGAGGGGAGCTGCGTGTATAGCCAACATATATGATGAATGGTATCCACCCATAATGCAAGACCGTCTAGGAGTATCGTTTGAGTTATCGCTCCCGCGAGTTACCTGTTTACTTACCCTCCCAAAATCGATTGTTTTCAGGATTAGTTCCTACAAGTGCTACTTCAGTGCTATCTCAGCCCTACTCAATACCTTTGGCCTACTTTATTCTCTTCTGACGGCATAGCAGTGAAAGTATGTAAGACTTGGTTGGTGTCGAGAAGATTAGTTTGCTCAAGCGCCGCTATGACCCAATGATCTCTGCTAATGTAATCCAAAATTCTAGGACAGGCCCTAACCGCTCTGCAACGATGGCTTTCAACCCCGAATCCTCTGCGCTTTACCTTCAGGCACCTTCATCGGCTGCAGGGACTAGCGGGTGAGATCCAAATGCTTTACCTTGCCCGAATACTTCTGATTCTTGTTCTCACTAGTCCTCGGCCAGTCACCACCGTCACCATTCACCCTGTTGCTCTCTTCTCCATCCTCGACCACTTCCTTCGTAGGACAGAATCCCAGGAACGAGTGATTGGGACACTGCTTGGGACCCGAACGGAGACAGAAATCGAAGTCAAAAGCAGCTTCGCGGTCATCCATAATGAAACAGACGAGCAGGTGGCATTGGACATGGATTATCACCGGACGATGTATGATCTGCACCAAAAGGTGAACCCAAAGGAGGTCATCGTAGGATGGTTAGTCCTTTTTTATACCATCGGACTATGTGTCGTCTGACCAGCACCCCTATATAGGTACTCAACTGGCACAGATCTGAACACTTATTCGGCGCTCATCCAAAACTTTTACTCGCAAGAAACGGCGCCCTACCAGGCCGTACATGTTGTTTTAGATACTGGAGTTCGCGAGGGCGTCAAACAAGGCGTAAAGGCCTATGTTAGGTACGTCTGTATCACTTCCATGTACAATAGCCTCACCCATGTATTTCAGCTCACCCGTTGGCGTGCACCCCAAACCCGAGAACTGTGTATTCCTCCCTGTGCCGTGCGAGCTGCGGCTCCATGAAGCTGAGCTGAGCGGTCGTACGTTCATATGTACCCGACACATGCTGCTTGATTGACACGATTACATTACCAGTGGATCTCCTTCGCGCAGCCTCAAATTCTTCAAAACACACCACTTCTCCCGCCCAGGATCTTGAAGTTTTGGAGCAGGCAATCGCCAGCGTGAGTGATATGATCGATCGAGTCCTTGCCTACGTCAGGCAGGTACGTACGGTTCTCAAACACATGATTATTTCGACTTTTTAAACCGTTTCGATAGGTCCTTAGCGGTGAAATTGAAGGAGATGCGACCGTTGGACGTTACCTTTTGGACACACTCAACGCTAGCAGCACATCTCTGGGCAAGGAGAAGCTCGAGACACTCTTCAACTCCCAACTACAGGTGAATACCCTTGCTATATGCAGCCTCCAGCGTTTAGTTGACACCGAGTTAGGATACTCTCACGATCTCATACCTGGCCAACATCGTCCGCGCAGAAGTCGAAGTCTCCTCCCGCATGGCTCTTGTCACGTAATGCACCACCTATCAACGCTACGTTTTTCTTGGGCGTCTTCGATTTGTATTATTATGGACGCAGTTGACAAAATTTACATTGAAACATCGAAGGCTTGGACCACTCAAAGAAAGTTAAACCCTAGTTTAGGGGGAAGTGCATATGCGAATAGTTCATGTGAGTTCGAGGGAGCTTTTAAAACCGAAACAACGTGTGCATGTACTGGCTACCGTGCTAGGCGGAGCTCAGCCACGTCTTAATCCTAGAGACAAGCTTCGAGTTGTCTGGCACAGGAATCGGTACCGACCATTCCTCATTCACAGAATAGGCCTACAAATCGTCATGGCTCAACGACGATTATGACAACCGATTGCCTGAACCTACGACTCACCCGCTCGTAGCAGACTCTCCATATTTGGCGCGCATAAATCCCATGTTTGCTACCCGGGTGAAACGATTCGATCATAACCTTGTCGCCCGATTCGTTCCCTCCTCCAAACGGGCTGAGCAGTACCTTCCCGTGAGCCGCCCTTTGCTCGGGGGGCTCCTCACCAAGGGATCCGAGTCGCTCTCGGAGATACCCAAGGTCGTGCAAGGTGAGTCCTAGGGTGCGTGCTCGTGCGCGGACGTTCCCCGTGTACGTCAGGTATCTGGGATTGTTGTCTGAAAAAATGTAGGACATTCAAACTGACAAGTTTTGTGGCAGAAGGAACAAGCTCACAATATTGGAAAAATGCCTGACGGGTAGTCCCAAGCTTCGTCTGCGCTTGAACCACAGTATTCTCCATCCACAAAAGCCTAGCCTCCGCGACAATAGGAAGCACCGCTGCCATTGTGCTACTCAGGGAGCTAACCTGAGAGTTCAAGTACGATATCTCAGCCGCGGTTTCCCTAGCATGATTCTCCAGCGCTTTCGCGGTGGCAACTTCAGGCCGGGCGCGCGACGCGGGGGGCAACTTTGCATAGAGCCGGGGCGCAGTTCTGTGACCTTGTGGGTACCTTTGGGCAGTCTCCTCGAAGCGAGCGTGGAGCTTTCCTGTTAACGCTCGGACGCCACTATAGGCTGATCTGGGCTGTACTGGTAGTTCGGTGCGCCTCTTTGCACGATACGGGGATGGAACTCGTGGAGGTGTGGTGGATCTAGAGGGCTCCGCGACCAAGGATTCGGAAAAGGCAACTTTCATGGGACCTCTCCTGTCTGGTGCATTCGAAACATTTAGTACGGTTGAGTTTGCGCGCTTTCGCGACCGAGGAATAGCATTCGGGCCGCCCTGCTGGCTGCTGGACGCATAGAAAAAGGGAACAGCGGGTCTGGGAGCAGGCATTGCGAGCGGTGGAGATAGGAAAGTAATATTTTCCTTGTCCCCGGATATTTGGATTCTCCTTGTTGACGCAGGGTTGAAGGCTGGGGGGTTTTCTGTGCGTTGATCTGGGGAGATACTCGAATGTATGCGGTCGGGAGGAGGCGCTAAACGCGCGTTCATGGCCGAGACCTCTCGAGAAATCTCGGAAAGCGCGTCGCGAGTTGAAATGAGTAGTTTCTGGTTTCGAGATCTTTCCGAGTCGCGTATCCCGGGGATTAATGGGTACTAGGGATTCATCAGCCACTGAGTCAACTGGATATCCGCAACTAGAGCTCACCTGTTCCTCACGCTTTCCTTTATTTCTACGTACCCCTTTACTATGAGTAGGAGGGTGGATCTTTGTCGATTCAGAGGACATGGCAGGAGTAAGCGCTAGTTGGGGTGATCAACGAGTACGGTCGCGGGGAACAATGACGGCAGTCGCCCTGTCGCCGATCAACACGTGACCGTCTCTTTGATTGATCAACGACCACCATGGAGCCCGATGGCCGGACTACAAAGTATCTTTGGCTAGACTGCGACCCAGTACAAACTTATACATACCAATACAAGCCATAATCTCACTCCCAAATTCTACTAGGGGCACGACGATGCCATAGCAATCTTGATGGCGCTATATACACCGAATGTTGAACTTATGGGTATTTCAACAGTGAGTTTCCGTCGGGGTTTCCGAATGAACTGCTTGATCGTACACCATCTGCTTGTAATAGGTTCACGGCAATGCGAGTAGCGCAAATACCTTCACCAATGCCATTCGACTGCTACACGCATACGGTGCTGGCAACAAGGTCAAGGTGCATGCAGGGGCAGCCCAACCGCTTCTGCGTCTAGTTAGAGCGGTAAGAACCTTATATTGTGATGTTTATATCTGGTATGCTAGCGATTGATCACAGGATCCCGAAATTCATGGAGCAGATGGTCTTGGAGGTGTTACCGGCCTTCCAGATTCCAACAATCCGGGTGTCGCGGACTTGTTTAGTCAGTCTCAGCCTTTGCGTGCTGTCCAAGGTCTCGAAGCTGCGACGAAGACTTGCATAGAGAAGAACGTCAAGCTTCACGTCATTGCCTGTGGTCCACTCACCAATATCGCCTTGTTCTCCGCTTTACACCCCGAGTTAATTTCCGGTATGGAGCAAATCATCTTCATGGGAGGAGGGGTTGGTGTCGGGAACAGGAGTGCCGTGGCCGAGTTCAACATCCTCTGCGACCCCGAAGCTGCTCAGATGGTGCTCAATCTCGAAGTACCGAAAGTGATGATACCATTGAACGTGACTCATACGGCTATCCTAACCCTAGACCTCCATGACAAAAATCTAGTCAAACCCGAAGCTGGCGAGACGAAGACGACTCCTTTACGTCTGATGTTGTCTTCACTTGTCCGGTACGAACCCACACTTGGGTTCGGCTAGTTGATTTATTCTTCGTTATTAGTTTCTTCGCGGAATCATATCGGTCGACATTTGGATTTACAGAAGGACCTCCTCTGCATGACGCATGCTGCCTAGCGTACTTGCATGACCCGAGTTGGTTTAAATGCAAACGCTACCACGTCGATGTCGAGCTCGCGGGGACTCACTCTGCTGGCGAGACCGTTGTTGATCTCTGGGAATACACCTCTACAGATGGCTCTTGGGGTGTGTGGTCTACTGCACTAGCTCATGACCAACGCTGACCAGGGTTTTTAAAGGACGAACAGGCAAAAATTGTATTGTTGCTGAATCCATGAATGTAAGCACCCGTCGCTTTAGTTGGACTTATTCTGCACTTGCGTATATGCGCTTTAGGTGCCAGCATTCTTTGGCCTTTTCTTTGGTTGCGTCGCCAAATGCGACAAGGTTTCACCTCTTAATACCCGAGGATCAGTCTAGAGGGCTTTACACATGAACAAGTACGATATACTGCATGCTACACATCTGGGAATATTATGGACAGTTGTGTACGGCCAATCAATCAGTGTCATAGGGGTCATAAATCGTGGTGGAAAGATAAATAAGCTGAGCGTGTGTCACATCATTCGAATAGCCGGCTGCGTCGGTTGTTCTGTCCCCCATCGAGGAATATCTTGCTCAGCGGCCTCTCTTGTCGCGGCCGGCGGCGTCCGGTTCGCATGCTGCGGATAGCTTGATCCAGGTCGCCGCGTCCAACGGACAGGTTGATGCTACTGATACTTCCTTGTACCGAGAGCTCAGAGGCAGATAAGAATTCCTGCTTCTCTTGCTTGGGCGTAGTAGCAGTCTGAACAAGGGTTAGCCCACTGCTAGCAGCAGGTGAATCAACACATACAGTTTCATCTTCTTCGACTGTGACTCGGGGAAGTGATGGCGAGGGACTTGGTGGTGGGGGTACCATCGTTGCATTCACTTCCAGAGCAGTTTTCTGAGCTGCCGGGTTAGTAGCATGTAATAATCAGAGAGTAAAACTGTGTACCTGAAGGGACGATGAAAACGACAACATCAGTTCGAAGACATCTTCTGGTTTTGTAGCTTCCGGCCCCTCAGTAACTTCGCCGAAATACATGATCATGTTGGCGAGCTTAGTTTGAGTCGAGTCAGCTAGTGACTTTAGGGCGTAAACACTCTCTGCTGAGCTACGAATAAAAGGCTATATGCGCAAAATTAGCATCGGGAATATGGGCCGCCCACGTTGCACCAACCTGCATCACAGCCCCAAATTTGTCTGAGGGAGAGGCCGCGGCCTTTCTACAAGCGATGATCTCCGAAGTCGCCTTGTTGAGCCCAGTTTCTATGTTGCTCACAGCTGTCATCACGGTCGGGACAGATACTACCGATGGTTTTTGTGAGTCAAGTTGGTAAGAACGGGCAAGAGACTCACTTCGAGCAGCGGATTCTACATGAGGAAGTTCCTGGATGAAAAGGATAATGGAAGGATCGGTACGTATCAAAACTCGAGCAAGATAATGGAGGAGCGTTGGACAATCAGAATCGGGTTTGGCCGTTTTGGTCTCTTTGAGCTGGAGAGCGCCAGTCAGCGTCTTGGATATTGTCGCAAGTTTCTACCAACCTTGAGTAGAGATTTCAACCTAAAGCCAGACGCACCGCCTCGGAATGTCGACTTGTTGAGGGCGTTTCCGATAGCAAGGACAGCCTGTTATATTTGTATTTGTTAGAGGAGAGTTACCAGTTGTTGAGACTACACGAGCCTGCAACAATCTACGCAGTTTATCCGAAGTGCAAAGCTCGACGGCCGCATCATGGAGCATGGAAAGATCTGGTTGAGCCTCAATAATTTCGAGCTCGAGACGTCGGCGGTAGATCATGCATGCGATGCGTTCTTGCAACCGCGGGATCGAAAGAATCTATGTACCGAAAGATGAGTTGCGGGTGCGGCGTTGGCGACCCAAAGGCGGACCTGGCTAAAATACTGATCGGCCTCGGCTAGTTTGCTTGTGTCCCCAAAGTCCTGTATCCTGGTCGCCTGTAGCAGGGAATGTATCATTATTCACGCCCATACTATAATTCAGCTGTTGAGCCCACCTCTTCAGCTGTTGGGAGCTGCTTGGATATTGAAACCAAGTCCTCCGCAGACAGACGGGAGTCGTCGACGGAAAGGATAGCCTCACAGATCGCGGCAGGTGAAAGCTTCAGCGTCTTCAGCATTATAGCTGTGCTCCAGGAAGTGAGGTTAGAGCGACTAATAAGCTAGCATTAGCACCTACCGACGTTGTTTGCTCTAGTTATATCTAGCAAGGTAGTGACTTGTTTCTTGCTCTTGACGACCTGGGAAGCAGTCACAGGTTTTGATGAAACCTTATCTAGAGAAAATACGTCTTCAAGGTCATTGAGCTGGATTTGCGTCCCGGTAAATCCAATTTGCCCCCAGACAGTATTTGGATTTTGCGTAGCCGTGGATTTCTCCCAAAAGAAAGGCTGAGCCAGGTGTCAGCCCAGGCGAGAGCGGTCCGAAACGAGCGCAGACCTTGAGTTTTTTGGGGGGCGGACCCGTTGGTGCGCTTGCACTTCTGGCGAGCTTCCATGCCGGGACCCCGTTTGGTGCGGGAGGTGGGGGCGGGGGTGGAGGACCGTTACCTGTATCAAGTCGTTAATACGCCGACTCGCGCACACGCCACACGAACCTGAAGCAGTGGAACCTGGGGGTTGAGCAACTGGCGGTGGCGGCGGTGGAGGTGGCGACATAGGTGGGGGTGGAGGTGGAGGTGACGGAACTGGGGGAGCCTGCGATGGCGTAGAGGGCGAAGGGGCAAAAGGAGGAGGCGGGGGAGGCGGAGGGGGTGGGGGAGGGGGTGGGGGAGACGCTGAGTCCAGAGCTACTGGCGCAGAGGCAGAGTGTCTCGCCGGGGAAGCCACCGGTGCAGGGGGAGGGGGCGGGGGCGGAGCTGGTACTGCGGGCGTCGGAACAGCTGGCTGATCTGAAGCTACAACGGGTGCAGGCGGGGGCGGCGGAGGTGGGGGAGTTGGCGGCACGGCAGGAGCACTGTTAGCACTGCTGTTTCCTGGAGACTGGGACTGGCGTCGAGGGGGTGGCGGTGGCGGAGGAGGTGGGGGCGCAACGCGAGACTTGAAATCTCGTTCTGCTGACTGTTGCTTAGACACCTGAGCCTCTGTCAACTTCTGCTGGAGCGTCGATATCTCCTGACGCAGTGCTAGGATCTCGTCATCTTTCGCAGCAATCGCCTCTATCGCGTGATTGGACATGGCTTCTGCGTCGAAATCCGGGTCTGAAGCTTTCGTTACAGCTGGCTTGGCCTGAGTGGAAGACTCAAACCGCGAGCAGAGTGCCTCCATGGCTCGTTTCAGGTAAACAATGTTCTTGTCCTTGTCTCGCAGAGAAGATTCCAACTCTACGATCTGCCACGAAAGGTGAGATGTCGGAGGGGATGTATGGGAGTGTGAACATGCCTTGGCCTTGTTGTTGGACATTTCTTCGGTCATTGCGCTCCACTTGGCTCGATCCCTCTCGCGCCTAAGACGTTCTTGTTCCTCCTACATTAAACGGGGTAAGCACGGGGTGTGTGAGACCCTGTATTCGCGCACCGAGGCACCAATTAATTTCGCGTTTTCGCTATTGAGCCGATCGACCTCGGCTTGAAGTCGTACAGCCAACTTCTCTTTCTGAACCAGCCGCTGAACGATGCCGTGTACGTTCTAACGAATTGGGTTAATCAGCATGCTTAGATCATGTATGCGTGTATAGCTAACCTCCTGGCTATTTCTCCCAATGGAATTGGGCATGCTGCTTGGCTGAGCTGATTTCAAGGTGTCAAGTTCCGCGCGCAAACTGTCCGCTTTCTCGGACAAGCTCAAGTTCTGCTGGATTGTTAGCCACAGCGAGACGCACATAGTAAACCGCCTGCATACCTCAGTTCTGGCTGTATCTAGTTGTTCGCGTATAGCTTTGAGCTTTGAGTCTACTAGGCCAATCTCTTCGTCCGTGATCTCTGGATCGAAACCCGTAAGATCACAAACTGACTGGACGAATCGTCTCAGGAGAGGGGCCCATTCTCGGCTATTGCAATGATGTTAGAGAAAAAAATGACAGCCAAGCATGGTGGTACCTACAGGTCTTCAACCGCGGCCAGCTGAGACATGAATCTGCTCGCAACGGTCAAAATCTGAGATTTTATTCCCCTAGCACGTCCACCACAAGTCAGCACCCCAGGGTCTGCGACAAATTTGCAACTCACAGAGGAACCTCCCGTTCTAATATGTGGATATGCGACTGAATAATACCGATTATGATATCAGGCAACCCATCATACTCCTCAGCCAACGACGCTAGCTTCTCGTATGCCAGAGCGGACTCAGATTGCCCCCAACTCTGGCGATCGCGTTCAGACTGCTCGAATTGCTTCCTAGTGCGGGCGCGAAAGTCTTCTTCGTCGTCAAGTTTATCTTCGGAATACCCATCGAGGCGCTCGATGACGGTGGCAGGTGGTCCTAGGTATCTCAAGGTCTAAACAAGAAGTGAGTGGTTGCAAAACTGGCTGAAGAACTGAAACGTACCACAACGATTTCGTTGAACCCTCGTCGACTTAGTTCATCCCGTAAAGCAATCCGCTGTTCAAGGTCTGGACAAGAAGCAGTTATAGCGATCAAAAGCACCAGGATCGGCATCCGTTCTGCCCAAAAGTCCTCGCCTAGCGCCTCGCCAGCAGCATCCGGTACGCGAAGACCACCGATAAGCTTTTCGAAACGGAATTCTTCTCCGTTGGCAGCCGCGAAATCAGAGAACGCATCGAGTACTAGTTTATGGCCTTGGTCTTCTGAGACGACCGAGATTCCAGCCAAGAGATCCGCAACATTAGATCGAACCTTCAAGTTGCCCGTATCGAGAGCGGTTACTACGTAAAAAATCAAAGTGGGCATTGTTAGTATCTTGGCTAGCCCAAGCTGCGCGTTCACGTCAACGATGGGCCAGATTCTCTAAACGCATATACGCACATCGGTATTGACCACAACGCGAAGACATTTGACGCATTCTAATAGCACCAAGGACTCAGACTGTGATAGATTCCACCTGAGAAAAACCACGCGTTAATAATAAATTCGGAATTACTTGACTATCGTACCTCCTCTCCCTCTTTCCTACAAGACTGGTAATGAGATTTGAGATCGCCTCCATCCCCTTGCTCCGCCCTACGAAGTCTTGTATCCAGTCTAGTTTCGCCGTTGCAGCATGTATCCTCAAGCTGACGAGATGCTTGACGAGCGTTGTACTATTGGCCTTCCCGCCAACGATGCCAGCAACGTAAGGGTCCGCAGCTGAGCGACCCTCAGAAGGAGGGGAAGACGCCTGGCCGACACGCGTGAGCTCCGCGATGGCGCTCTTACCGTTGTCGCCCTTGGACCTCTCGCCTTCTGCGGTCACTGGACCAGGTCCACCCCACCAGGAAGCCCACAAGCTATTCGTAGGCGGAGACGTAGACGCAGACTCTTCTGACTCGGCGTGAGACGCAAGACCGGATGTCCTCTGCTTCGGGGGAGTGGATACCGGCGTTGTTTCCCCTGCAGCTTTGGCGGCAGCAGGTGCGGAGGCAGCAGTCCAACTTCCAAATCGACCTACGGAGAATTTTCCCATTGCGCCCCCAGAGAATTGCGGCAGAAGCTTGGGGATCAACGAGTTGGCGCTAGCCGGTCCAAAGGTTGCGGCAGTTCCAGCATTGCTAGAAGGGCTGGCGGATGCCCCCGACGTACGTTGTTTGTTCTGCGTGAGTAGATAGCGCTTCCGGTCTGGGGTCATTTCTCGCATTTTCTGCCTCTGTTGCTCCGACTTGATCCCGAATTCATCCTGCAGCGAGTAAAGTTTAGTGGCATGAAACATCTTGCAAAATACCAAACCGGCATGTACCATCAGCCTCTCAAACTCCACCCTTTGCTCATCGCTCTCCGCCTGAGACTCTTGTTCTTGCTCATTCCCAGCCTGAGCAGGATCCACTGGTATAGGATGGCTAACACTGTACCGCTCTGATGCAGTGGCCGTGCTTGCGTTTGGTTGAGAGGGCAGATCGGCGGCGGCAGACGAAGAAAGGCTAAGCCAACTATCAAACATGGAGGATAGTCGATTGCTGGAGAAAGTTCCACGTCGTGAAGGCGATGGTGTTCCTGGAGGACTTGCGAAGATGTCGGACGTCCTTGGAGACTTTGCAATGATAGGGCTAGACGGGGCGGACGTCGGTGGCCGTGGGTTCGCTTTGGCAGTCCCGTCTCCGTTTTCCTCGTCAATCTCGGTATTATCGCCGGCGGTAGGTCCGTTGGAAGGGGGAGCTTTGAACGTGTCGTCTTCCGGCAGGATATGAGATGAGAATGATCTTGACTTTGGTCGACGGTACCACTCCTCGGGCACGACCAGGCGAAGTCTTCTTTGAGGGCCTAAACGCCCGAGTGTAGTGGAGACGTTGGTCGATGGATCTAGCCTCTCCGGGGCTACCGCATAGTAATTAATACGCCGACCTGAGCACCCAGTTCTTCACCCAGCAGACTCACCCTCTGATCCAGAATTCACGTTGTAAATTTCGATGGCATAATCCACGTTCCCGCCCCCCGGACCAGCAAGGTATAGAGTCAGACCCAGGTTGGCCCCAATTCCAGAGATCACATCGGCCACTGTGGAGCTTCGGGAAATGAACCATTGTATCACAAATCCATCCGTGATTTCCGGGACACGCTCGAACGCGATGTGGAAGCTCAAGTAAGGATGTTGAGAGACCAAGCGGATGGTGGGCGTGTGCAAATGTGAGGTGAGTGGAAAGGCCGAGAAATGTCGTTGTACTTGTGGTTGCGTTTCTGGGCTCCTAGGAAGCAGTTGTTGGACGGCGGTGTCATTACTCAGAATGCCTACGGGCAGCGTTAGTCACCCTACTGCCTTACATATATAGTAAATACACACCGTCGTCCAATTGGGCCAGTTCTTCATCCTGCCATACCCGCCCCCTCTCGTTTTTGCGAACGTGCTGGAGCGCCCATTCCCAGTCCACGGCGTCGTCAGATGATTGTTCCAAGTCACCAAGTATGTCCGACTTGACGCCTTCAGTGGCTAGCAGCACCTGTATGACGTCTTGGCATGTGTCCGAAACATTGGCCTTGGCGAAATGGATTGCCCCGGAAGGGAGAAGTACAGGGACAATAGGAGGGTTGCCCTCCATCGCCAGAGATAAATCGAGTATGAAAACGCAGTCGGATACGAGTTGTCCGTCAGTTCAAGAAAGCCAAGCACGTCGTTTACGATCTAAATTAGCCCCTAAACAGGACGCGGGGAGCCTGTGTATGTGGTTGTAGGGCAGTCGCATAAAATGGCCGTCGTCCGCACAAGACTGCTCCAATTCAGAGAAACAGGTCGTAGCCGGCCATGGATGCGTGGATGAGGGGGAGGAAACCGTTAGCAAGTCGTGAAACGCCCCAGAATGGTAATCATGGGTCTATTGGTAATTACTATACACAATATATATTACATCATAAAGCATTGATTACGATGCCAAACTGTGGTAAATACAGGCGGTAAAAAATAGTCCAAAGAATCGTACAGCAAGCAACTCAGTAGCTGCAGCAAGTCCGTAGAATCGGAGGCAAGAGAATCAATGGTCCATAAGTCGTGAAGAGTATGCAAAGCTCAAGACTGTTGCATCAGTTTTGTGTCCGCTTCAAATATCATGTATGCGTGTTTTGTAGTTGGAATGCAACTCGGGTGGCCGTCGAGCACCTGCAACGCAAATCCTTTCCGACACGAGGATACTTGGCACTTCCCTTTCACGCACTTGACGTCCCCGACATACGGAATCGTAGAACAATCGTTGTCGCAGGACCCACAAGCACTAGGGGTTCCAACAAACATAAGCCAAATTTTGAGCGGGTGTATGACAAGACTTACTCAAGCGTAGTGTTGATATCGATGCACTCCCACCCACCTCGTCCGGCCTTGACCTCGCAGCGAGTATGCGATTTAAGAGCACATCCACGAGGAACACTACGTTTCTTCTTGGAGTACCCTGACGGCTGAGGTCCAGTAGTGGCCGCTACAAGCAAGCTTCATAAGGCAAGCAATCACCGCCTTGCATAGGGCGCACTCACGACACGTGGGTTGGTTCAAGGTCGCGGAGCTATCGACACAAGCTGACGGTATGGGCGCCGGATCTCCTACCCTATACGCGTGGCACTTCTGCGAACTGGTAGACCCCACGTCGGAAGTCACCAGGATCTTGCCTTGGCCGCCGGCTGTGGCGTTTTAGAATTCAAGAGTCAGGGCTATTGCGAGGGGACACCAAGACATTGACTTACGTCCAGTCATCTCTGGGCATGCTTGACAATGTGTTTGTCCCGTGACACTATTAAAGCTACCAGCGCAGCACTGACAGCAGGATGTAGAACCGTAACTATCGCGGTATTAAGCCTCAAACAAAACACTTGAAGGATATTTCAAACTCACTTGTTAACATACGTCCCGGCCGGACATTCCAAGCAATCACTTGCGCCACTGTTGGGGGCATACCTAGAAGTTCCAGGAGCTCTCAGAATGATCGGCCTTCGGCGCCGTAGAATTAGGGCTTACCTCCCGGGTTGACATTGCGTGGGCTGGCATGTCGTGTCGGAATTACAGTACGACCCTGCAGGACTATATATAGATCGGAATTCGACCCCGGCAAACCAACTTCCGTATCGTCACATACCACTTTGTGCAGCTCGAGGACCCAGCGGCGCTGTAGTTGCCTTTTCCACATTGTTGCTGCCCATCAGCGCCCTTGCCACTCCCCCCACCACCGCCCTTGGCCATCCATCCACATTGAACCTGCGTGCACGACGAAGCACCATTTTCTAGATCCAATTCAGTGGATAATCCCATGTATGTACCCACATTTCACCACTCACGGTCAGTGTATGTTCCAGCAGGACAGGCAGTGCAACTCAAGGCTCCAGCGGGAGCATACGTCCCCTTTTGACATTGATCAGGCCTGCTAGTTCCACCTATGTTCCCATAAAACCTAAGAACCACCAAGACACAAAGCACTGGACAGATTAGGATACACACCAGGACACGCATACCCCGCCTGGCACTGCTGACAGCTATTGCCGTTGTAATACTGCCCAGCCGGACATGACACCCCACCACCCTGGTCGCGCTCGAACACGTTCAAAGCAGCGACCCGAACAACCAAAACGGCAAGGAACACTAGTACACCCGGAAAAGAGCGCATGGAGGGCCCGCAATAATTCGACCTGTTAACAGTTCCAACGCCAGCAGCGAAGATCTTAGCGCGTTTTTTGACGTATTT